>LPNX010519789.1:5507-31669 GCA_001517045.1 Pseudotsuga menziesii
CATGCTCGGTCTTACTTGTTTGTCATTCTTGTCGTGGCTGGTCCTCATTGCTTGCTTTCACATTCTGGTGAGCAAAATCCAATTTTTGCTCCTCAACTTGTTCTTCACAAGACATCTCTAGGCCTACCAAGACTATCATCAGAACATACATATTTTAATATCTATAGGAATAAGTACTGCATTGGGGGTTTCTATGTTCTCAACTTGAAGTACTACATAAATCTGCATCTTATCGACAACAATGTATAACCAATATTTTAACATAATTTAGTTTCATCTTTCCTTCATATTTACACATTAAGAAAAGTAATCGTCATAACTCATCAAAAACATTACTCCTTGTACTTTTTTTGAGCAATTGAGTGCAACTTATATATACAGGCAGATTTATATTCCATAGTGTACGCATGATCAATGGTCATAATCTCAATCAAGCCTACAATGTTAGTATGTAAACAACATCATCTATAGTTAATCCTTGGTTTTAAAACCTCCATATTCAACCAATTAAAAAAAAAATATCACCGATACTTAACCTCATTATTTACGATAGCAAATATTTTTCTAACAGTCCACTCTCGCTGATAGTGTTCCTAGCATGTCCTGTTCCTAGCATGTCCTGCAATGTTAGCATAACATATTTCCACATTTCTTATTTTCAATAATACTTTCTTTTATACATCCCTACTCGTCTATATTCTGGTAATTGCTAGTGAAAGAATATTCCAACTTTACACCACATTCATGTGTGGCGATGCTAGGGACACAAACATTCCAAAATCGTTAGTACTCAAGGTAAAACATAATTTCATATCTCAAATACTTATGTCCTATAGTACAACTTTTCTAGTTCATCTGAATGCGATCCTTTACATAGGTGCACTCTTCCTGCACAACTAGTAACATTGGGTATGACACATCATGCTATTTACCTTAGCTGAATTGTAGGCCAAGTCCAATAAGCCGTCTGGTTCCCTTTTTGAAGAAATACTGTAAGGAATGTTGTCGTTCTTGTGCAAATGTATAAATTCCAATGAATTTGTATAAATAAACGCATAACCCAAATTCTTGAATACTAATAATTATTTTTAAAGGATACATTATAATAGTGGTATTATTGTAACTAACTTGAATTTTTCTTCCCAACAACTTTGAAATTCCTACCCTTACTTAACATCCATTTAGTATGCTAAGGATATTCAGCATTCACAAGTTAACGAGCAACTTCTGATCACGAAGTTAACATCTATTGTTACACATTTTTAGAAACCAAATTTACTTCTCTCATCATTCACTTATTATGTGGAACAACTAACCATTTCTAGGTTTATTAGCTCACGATAGCAAGACTATATTAACAATATAAAACCATAATCCTTCCTTATGTCTTATGCAATCGTAGTTGTTTTGTAGTTGTTTTGACTAGCATGTAACCATATGATTAAATGGAATATTATGTTCCCAGTTTTCATGAAACAAGTGCTTCACATTTTATATAATGTTAGCATTGGAAGCTTTAATACCACTATTTATTTGACAAAATTTGCATTTGTATAATCTTGAACATATAATATTAGTTGTTAACATAGCTACTATTTTAGCGTCACTTATCTTTTCCTTAAACCATTTTACTATAGCTGTGGCAATTCCTGTAGATTGTCAAGGTAATATGGCGACTCCTAAATGGTCAACTTATTAAGTTCTCTTTAACCACTACTTGCTATTTTCAAGGGATTTAGGTAAGTCATACAAGTGAATTTATGTATTAACATACATCCATAAGAATAATCCTCCACATGACGACACTTATAATATGTTGGAGCACGAGCCGCTTCATTTATTCATTATATTAATGAACCCTAAAGTAGGACTAGAGGACTTAAACCCAATATTCAATTATCGTTAGATCTTTGGCACTCCTACATTTGATTGGTAGTTAGGTACCGCTTTCAAATTTGAACAATAATTCACTATGTCTTACAATGTAACCTATCACAACTTTTCACAAGGAATTCTAAGAATCCATTAACATACATCAAGTCTTTAAAGACCAATTTAACTATGAGTGTAGCAATTCAAATCCCACATTATTTTTATAATAGGGAATGCTATAGTATTTTCGTCGACCATGAGTTTGTCTAAGAAGATTTATGTAATTCACTAAGAATTTAGTTGTGCAATCTTACATAGAGATGAAACAATTTAGCCATTAGTAAACTTTTTTGAAAGTAATCACAGAAATAGCAAGTTACCCATGCACTTAGGTCATTGGCCTGATGTGGAAGTGGCAAGAGTCATGGGCCACCTTCATTGTGAGTTTGAAAAGATGTTTCACCTCCTCCTGCACATCTACAGTGTCAATAAGCCTTTGCATTTTGTATATCTTAAGGTACTTGTATTTCGAGAATAGTAAGACTTGTTGATTCCTGTTACCACAAAGCAAAACTCAATCATTAGTTTCATCAAGAAATATGCACGAGTGTTTTGAGCCCAACTAGGCCCAAGTGTTTCCACTCTTGCTCTGATAGTGTATGTAAAATACCCATTGTACCTTAATGTTGTTAAGTGTGAAAAGGAGGTAAATGTTCTGTTTCATTGCTACTACAAATGAGTCAAACCTGTTAGTGGAAAATATTACTTCATATCTATATGTCCAAAACCCAAGAGTATTGTAATACAATCATTGAGAATTTTATTTAATGTAAATCCCCTAAGATATTATTAATAACAACAGCATGTCATCATCATAGTGCCCTCAAAATGACTTACTATGAATACGATAAAATAGTAAGATAACAGTAACATTTTGATTATCTTTTATAGTATTACCTTCCATGATCATATGTATAGAAATACCACGAAGAGAGTAAAACATTTCAACACACAGAGACACCAATACTCAAGTGAAAATAAACATCATGAGACGCAACATGAAAATACAACGATGTACATGGTTCACCCCAAACTCGGGGTTACGTCCACCAAATGGCTGCATCATGCGACATTTATTTTCATAAAAATTTACAATATACACGCCATGCTTTCTTTTTCCTTTTCTCATGGACTCCCTCTCTCGGAGTAAATCCTTAGTCTCTACTAACAAAAACAGAGGTCCTTGTTAATCTACAGGGAACAATCATTCTCATCATAAACTCAAGACTAACCCTCTTTTACTTAATCTTTCTTAAGGAGTCATTAACTTGTCCATGCTAGATCTTTACCTTTTCATGTTAATGCAGAAGAGGGAGAAGGTTGACAACTAAGCACAATGAGGGTTAATAATTTAGCGCACACATCCACTAATATTAGGGTTGATAATTTTAATCATGAGAACATCTGAGCTACCCTTTAAAGATTTCTGTTTTGAAAACTGAATGGATCATGTATAAGAGCTTTTCTAGCAGAGTGGCACACTTGCTCATATTTTATGAGTTGGGTTTCCAAGATGCCAACAAATGAGTAGGAGTGCTTTGAGTTCAAATGCAAAGACATGAATAACATTGGGCACACAGAAATCCATAAAATCATAAACAAAATGACCAAACATCAATATATATCATTAATTGATAATCGTGCTTATGCCCATCAGATTTTTTTTTTAATACACAACATACCGTTACGGTCTAGTATGAAGTCATAAGCATAGCTCCAAACCAACTACAACCTAAATTGTGCTCATGACCATTAGATTTATTTAATAGACAACACACTGGTTATGGTCTCCTATAAAAAAAAATCATATGCATAGTCCCAAACGTAGAGACATAAATAAAAATGACCGAACATCAAAATATACCAATAATTGATAATCGTGCTCATGCCCATCAGATTTATTTAATAGACAAGAGAGCGTTTATGGTCTCCTATAAAAAAATAGTATGCAGAGTCCCAAATGCAAAGACATAAATAAAAGCGAGTGAACATAAATATATACTAATAATTGATAATCGTGCTCATTCCCATCAGATTTATTTAATAGACAAAAGAGTGTTTATGGTCTCCTATAAAAAAAAATCGTATCCATAGTCCCAAATGTAGAGACAAATAAAAACGATTGAACATCAATATATACCAATAATTGATAATCATGCTCATGCCCATCAGATTTATTTAATACACAACAGAGCGTTATGGTCTCCTATCAAAAATCGTATGCATAGTCCCAAATACAGAGAATAATTGATAATCCCAGAATAAAAGAAATCAATGAAAGGAAATGTTCCATCACACACATAACTCAATAGATACAGAGATTAACTCAAAAGCAATCCATCGATTCATAAAATCCCAAGCGAAGGAGTGGCCACCCATCCTTCATCTTTTAACATGAATATATGCTGAATCAGAAGCTTAGTTAAATCCTATATATATATGTAATATATATATCTCATATTTGAGTCTGATTCCCCTTAATTCCTTTAGCAAACAAACAGAGTTAAAACAATTCTAATCTAAGATAACGCATATAAAATTAACTCTAGCGCAAGCTTGCATACAGAGAGGTCATGGTTAATACTACCGGGCTCCTCGATACTCCAAAGGACGCCTACACAAGGGAAATTCCCTCCCAAAAATCCCCCAGCGCTAACTCACAAGGAGATCAATATAACGTTTTAAGAGATGAGATCGTTAATAGCTAACAGCCCTCCATTATCTGGACATTGGCACTGTCTACAAGGCCTAGAACCCCAAAATGACATGGGTCGTGCTATGGAGCAGAGGCATGAGTATTTTCTATCACCGCGTTTTGGTGTAGGTAGCCATTCTCCTCACTATGTTGCTCTTTGACCTAAGTGCATACCTTCTGCACTTACATGGAAACATCCATCACAACGATCTCAGTGTCCATTTTTTTTCCCCTTTCAAAAAACTGAATGCCCCCATATATAACTTGGTAACTCCTACTTCAATAATCAACAGACCTGCATCCCTCATAACGCATCCATAATTGGCGACCATAAAATAGCGCATTCATGATCAACCTATATTAGCTCAAAATCAACAATAACGCCTCCTCAATAATCAACGCAAGTCCAGGCGTTTCAATAACACCTCCACAGTTAATTGCGATAACTCGAGGCAAATAAATTAGCGTTGATCTTCTCCACCAATATATAATTGTTAGGAACCCATGTCAATTCTTCTCTTTACCATGTTAGTATATTGTTGTTGGACACATATGCTTTGTAATTTGTCCCATAGTAATTGTTGATCCATAGTTTGTGTTATTGTTATTGGGCATATATGCTTTGTAAGCCACCTGTAGTATTTGTTGATCCATAGTTAATATTGGCCCATGGTTTTGACCCATAGTATTGGCGCCTATTTTTAGTATATAAGTTTGTGTTGAGGCCAAGGAAGGTACTGTGAAGTTATTTTGTATTGAGCTTGCTCAAAGGAGGTTTCCCCCTCGAAGTGGCCTGCAATTAATATAAAAGTGATTTTGAGTTCTGCTGCTATATCGTGTATTTTGATTAATTATTTGTTGCGGGGTCCTCACATCTGGTATCAAAGCACTTTCTTGGGCTCGTTGGGTGAAATTTCTGCCCAATTTTTTTTTTCGCTTCTGTTGCAGGTTTAGATCTTGGAATAATCCCTATCCACTTAACTGTGGGAAGTACTTGGGAATAAGACCTAAAAATCATTGTGAGGAGTACCACAGAAACCCCGAAGTAGCTGGCCCATTGAGAGGACCTGCCAGTGAAAAGGGCAATGACCCCTACCTGATTGACTAGTTCCCACCTGTGAGGTAAACCAAGAGCTGTCGTTTTTGGCCAAGAGGTTATCAGTTTTACCTGAGCCATGGAGTGAGGGGTACTTCCCCAATACGCAAGCCGTCAGACAGCATTGGTGGCCGAGTGATTCCCTTGAACCGATAGGAAGCCGCACATACCTGGGGTCCATATCTATTTTCAGTTGCACAAGCATAGATTTTTTCTGTCCAGAACTGTTGCCGGTCAGTTTCGTGCCATTGCAGATCCATTTGTTGGCGTTCACTTCCGCGCCATTGCAGATTCCACTATTTCTGATCACTTTCGTGCTGTTGCAGATCCTTTCCTGAAAAAAATAAAAAAATAAAAAAAAATTTGCACTCTATTTTTCGGCCACATCTCCTTGGTTTCAACTATGTTTTCCCTGAAACTTCACTGACACCTCTGCACTTCCATTCTGCATATTTCATTCCTGAAGAACCTATCCCAAATTCCACTTCCCAAGACCTGAAATCCCACATTTGTCTATTTTTAGGGTTTGCCATAACTCCTTCGATTTTCACCCAAACACCTTTAAATTTTTCCACCGTATTTATTTCTTCATTCTGCTTCTTTGTCCCTCTCTACCAAATTTTCTCATTCTTTCACCCCACTCCTAAAATCCCCATTTTTTTCTTCCCTGTCCTTTTGATAGTGTCCAAAACTTCTTTAAACACAAATTACCCTTCTGATTTTTTCCCAAATCCATATTTTCATCTACTGAAACAGTTTCTGTTTTTGTTTTTCTACCCACTCCCCCCCTCAAAAAAAAAAAATCATAGTTATGGTTGTCACCCGCACAGGAGCAAAAGCCATGGAGGGAACACTTGTAGCCATTCAAGCCAAACTCTAGGAACTGCATGAAAAATTTCTCGGTCTCCATCTTGAGCACTCAGCTATGAACACCAGACGACAGTACGAGTCTTCATCAGACAATGGGTTCTCTTCTTCCAGCAATTTTGGCGGTCTGAAGCTAGATTTTCCTCGCTTCAATGGTATTGATCCGACTGGATGGATCTATCGTGCAGAACAGTATTTCAGTCTTCATAATACTTTTGATGTCAACAAAGTTCCACTTGCCTCCTTTCATTTGAAACAGGAAGCTCTTCAACGGTATCGTTGGTACATCAAGGCTCATGAAGAGCCAAAATGGCCTAGTTTTTGCTAGCTCCTTTTGCAACGATTTGGTCCTAGTGCTTTCGATGACTTCACAGGAGCTCTCACTAAACTTTGCCAAACTGGTACTGTGAAAGAGTATCAAACTGAATTTGAGAAACTAGCTAATCACAGTGAAGGATTACCTGATGACTTCCACTGGAGTTGTTTTATCATTGGTCTAAAGGATGCAATTCGCTCTGAGGTCAAAATGTTCAGTCCCAACACAATGATGGAAGCCCTGGGGTTGGCTAAGTTGGAAGAAGACAAGATGGCAGCCCAACAACGCTCCAAATCCTCTTTTGTTCCCTTCCAAAATATGGGTTCTCAACGACCTCCTATTCCGCCAGCTCCTCGCTCCCCTCCAATCAAGCATTTGTCTGAAATAGAGATGCAGCCACACAGAGAAAAAGGGATTTGTTATAATTGTGATGAGAAATTCACTCGAGGAAATCGATGTGTTAAACAAAATCTATATCTCTTGCATGTGGATTCTCCACCTGCCTCTGAAATTGGTGAAGAATCTCCCAATCCAATGGATGCTTCGGTTGACATTCAAGAGCCGCCTACTGACCCTCCATCTCAGGATGACCAGCCCGAGATATCCCTCCATGCTTTAGCTGGAGTCACTGCCCCTCAAACAATGCATGTACACGGTTAATTCAAGAAGCTTCCTCTTACCATACTCATTGATTCTGGTAGCACTCATAATTTCATCGACCCTTGGATTGCCAAACAAGATAAATGTTTTATCCATCCTTGCTCCAACTTTGAAGTCATGGTTGCCAATGGGGGCACCTTACCTTGCAAAGGGAAGTGTCGTAATGTGCGTATCTCTATGGGAGATTATAACCTTTGCTCTGGCATGTTTTCCTTGACCTTAGGTGGATGTGATGTGGTTTTGGGTGGTCAATGGCTGCGCACACTTGGCCCCATATTATGGGATTTTGCTAAACTTTGGATGCAGTTCTCCCCCGATGGACACAAACACACATTGAAAGGATTACAACCAGGGTCTTTCAGCATCATCAGTTCACATCGCATGGAAAAAATCCTTAAGAATAGTTCCCATGGTGTCATCGCTCAGCTCCATTCCATTCAAATGCAACCATCAGCGGCCCCCACTACTCCTTTGGATCTCCAACAAATTCTGCATCGATATACTGGTGTTTTTGCTGAACGAGTGGGACTTACACCTTCATGACCAGAGGACCATCGTATTCATCTCCTTCCTAGAATCATTCCTCCCAACATCAGGCCCTATCGCTACCCATTGCACCAAAAAACAAAGATTTAACTCCTCGTTAGGGACTTACTCAAGCAAGGTATTATTCGCCCAAGCACAAGTTCCTTTTCTTCACCAGTTCTTCTTGTCTGCAAAAAAGAAGGGTCATGGCACCTCTGCATTGACTTCTGAGCACTTAATCACCTCACCATCAAGGATAAGTTTCCAATTTCTATTGTTGATGAGCTTCTTGATGAGCTTCATGGTGCTCAATTTTTCTCCAAGTTGGATCTTCGTTCTGGGTATCACCAAATTCGGGTTCATGAGGATGATATCCCTAAAACAGCTTTCCGCACACATGATGGCCACTATGAGTTTTTGGTCATGCCCTTTGGTCTCACTAATGCTCCTTCCACATTCTAGGCCTTGATGAATAAAATATTCTGACCCTATTTGCCGAAATTCATTCTGCTATTTTTTGATGATATCCTCATCTACAGTAAAACATGGGCTGAACATCTCCAGCATTTGGCTCTTGTAATGCAACTTTTCTCTGATCATCATCTCCATGCCAAAAAGTATAAATGTGTTTTTGGCCAAAAGGAAGTTGAGTATCTCGGGCACATTATCTCAGCACAAGGGGTTCGTGTGGATCCTGCCAAAATCGCTGCCATGAACAATTGGCCGCCTCCTAAGACACTCAAGAGCCTTCATGGTTTTTTGGGGTTGACTGGCTACTACCACAAGTTTGTTAAGGATTATGGGAAGATTGTAGCTCCATTAACTGCTCTGTTGAAAAAGGATGCTTTTACATGGACACATGTTACTGAGTGTGCATTTGACAAGCTAAAACAAGCTATGTGTACTACACCGGTTCTAGCTATGCCCAATTTTTCCAAGCCCTTCACTATTGAGAGTGATCCTTGCAAGAATGGACTTGGTGCTGTTCTCCTTCAAGGTGAACACCCCATTGTGTTCACCAGCAAAACCCTTTTTGGTAAGAATTTAGCTGCCTCTACATATGAGAAGGAAATGATGGCTATTTTGCATGCAGTACAAAATTGGCGACCCTACCTCTTAGGTAATCATTTCTGCATCAAGACTGATCACCAGAGTCTGAAATATTTCCTAGAATAGTGTGTATCCTCCCCAACACAACATAAATGGGTTAGCAAACTCATGGGTTATGACTATGAGATCACTTATAAGAAGAGTAAGGACAATATTGTGGCGGATGCCCTTTCTCACACATTTGATGACCAAGGTTCTCTTTCCGCGATTTCTATGCCTGTTCCAAATTGGTTGCAATCGGTTCACCAGGGTTATGTCAATGACTCTTCATTATCTAAAATCATCCAACGCTTGGACAACAACCCTTCTGCTGTCCCACATTACTCTTGGGATGGTGCTTAACTAAGATACAAGGGTCGTCTGGTGCTTCCCCAGAAACCAGCTCTTCAACAAGCTATCTTCTATGAACTCCATGCTTCTCCGTCAGCTAGGCACTCTGGTTTTCTCAAAACGTATGAATGGGCATGGCGCAACTTCTTTTGGCAGGGCATGAAAAGGACAATTCAATAGATGGTGGCTGAATGTGATACCTGCCAGTGCAATAAGGGTGAAACAACACCCCTTCTGGGATTGCTCGAACCCTTTCCCATACCTACCCAGATATGGACAGATATTTCTATGGATTTCATTGAAGGGCTCCCTAAATCTGGAGGGAAGACTATGATTTTGGTTTTGGTTGATTTCCTCTCCAAATATAGTCATTTTTGTGCTCTGAGCCATCCCTATACAGCCTCCTCCATTGCTCAAATGTTCCTGGACCAGATCTTTCGTCTCCATGGAATGCCTTCTTCCATTGTCTCGGATTGTGATGCGACTTTCACCAGTCATTTTTTGGACAGAACTCTTTCACCACACTGGCACCAAACTGAAGATGAGTTCAGGTTATCACCCCCAAACGGATGTTCAGACTGAAATTATCAATAAATGCTTGGAAACTTATCTTCGTTGCTTCTCCTCTGAGCAACAACATCAGTGAGCAAAGTGGCTCCCTCTCACTAAATGGTGGTACAATACCTCTTACCACACTGCCTCTAAAATGACTCCATATGAAGCAGTTTATGGTCAAGCACCGTTAGTTCTTCTTCCTTACACCCCCAGCAGTTCTCCAGTTCAGGCAGTTAACGCAGTCCTTCGAAACCGCGATGAGGTTCTTCACATGGAAAGAAATCACATGAAGCAACAAGCTGATCAGCACTGTTCTGACCGCACTTTTGAAGCCGGTGATATGGTTTTTCTTCATCTCCATCCTTACAAGCAATCCTCACTAAAACTCAAAGGGCGTCATAAGCTCGCTCCAAAGTTCTATGGGCCATATAGGAATCTTCAGAAGATTGGGTCTGTTGCTTATAAATTGGAAATTCTGCCTTCTTCCCGCATTCATCTATTATTTCATGTCTCTTGTCTGAAGAAAGTTCTTGGCACCAACATCAAAGGCCAAACTATTTTACGAGAACTGGATAATGAAGGATCCATATTTTTGGAGCTGGAGGCTGTCCTCAATAAGTGCACTCGTCATCTTTGCTCTCACTCTATCACAGAGGTCTTAATTCAATGGCACGGAATGCAGCCCGAGGATGGTACCTGGGAACCACTCCTTCAGATTCAGCGACAATTTCCACATTTAAATCTTTGAGGACAAAGATTTTTCTAAGGGGGAAGGGATGTTAGGAACCCATGTCAATCCTTCTCTGTACCATGTTAGTATATTGTTGTTGGACGCATATGCTTTGTCAGTCATCCCATAGTAATTGTTGATCCATAGTTTGTGTTATTTTTGTTGGGCGCATATGCTTTGTAAGATGCCTGTAGTATTTGTTGATCCATATTTTATATTGGCCCATGGTTTTGACCCATAGTATTGGCACCTATTTTTAGTATATAAGTGTGTGTTGAGGCCAAGGAAGGTATATATATACTATTCTCTATTATATATACCGTGAAGGAAGGTATACCGTGAAGTTATATCTTAGTTGTATATCTCCGATATATATATACTATTCTCTATTATTATATATATACAATGTTCTACATATAATACACATCTCATATATATATATATCTCCAATATATATATATTATTCTTCATTATTATATATATATATATATATATATATATATACATGTGTGTGTGTGTGTGATTTGTTTCACCATGTAATTTCCCCATGATTATAGGTAACATTACATGTTCTACAAATAATACATATCTCAAATGTATATCTCCAACATATATATAATGTTTTTCATTTATAATAATGTTATAATGTCTCAAGTACCCTTGATTAACCTATGGTGAGGGTTTTCTATTCCTCATAGGTGTGTGTGTGTGTGTGTGTGTGTGTGTGTGTGTGTGTATAAATACAAGTTGTAGTTACTCTTATGTCTTCAAGGTGGGCGAGAGATGTTACATATCATGTATTTCTCTAGAACCCAATTTATTTCACTCATTTTGTGTGCATGTAAAGGACATATTGTTTTTCTATTGTTTTATTCCTTGTAGAAGATATTAGTTTGATATTTATTTAAACAAGCATTTCTTATAAATGGTTATCTATTTTTTTTTACTTATTCAATCTTTATTTGTTTAATAGAACTAAGTAAATTTTATATAGCTAGGTTGCTTGGCCTCAATTGTCTTCCTTTGACTAGATAGTGGATTCATGTAGGGTTTGATATGTAATATTAAGATCCCAACATATAGCTTCGATGTGGAATATTTAGTTAAAGACAACTTTTATCCTTGATGGACATGATGTTACAAGAGTCTAAACTAATTAAAAGGACTATGGGATGTATAAATTTAGCCTTGTGAATTTTATAGGTAAGGATATGGGGAGACCTATGTCGTTAGTTTACGGCCTCTTATACTTATGGTCTTCACCATGGGTTTTTAAGTGAATAATATTTGTAACAAAATCTAACTAACATACCCTTCAACATTATTCAGGTTGTTTGTATCATTTGATACTTATACAAAACTAAATAATAGTATATATCAAATTGATTAACCATTTCGAAGATTCAAATTGTGGGACATTGGAATGAATTTTCCAACAGGATATATGTTTGTTACTAAATGATGATTTCAACAAAAGTAAAATATGGATTTATACAAATCAAGGGTCACCATTAATGGTGTGACCTATCAAGCACACATTAATCAATAACTAGTAACTAACTAGGTTTACTAACTATTTAGTTTTATTACAAGTAATCCCTCTCTAGATAACTTCATCCACAAAGTATTGGTAAGGATGGATGTCATGAACAAAAATATTCATTCTCCCATGTAGCTTCATCATTTGGTAAGTTTGTCAACTTGATAAGGTATTCCTTGACTGATCTAGAGTGAAGTGTTGTGGTTTTAATTTCCGAAATGCACTTTGGTTGCAACACTATTTTTCCTTCATCCTCTAACATAGGAAATTCGGTTTGTATGTGAGTGGTTGAGCCCAATTTCTTATTTAGGCATGGAACATGGAATTCGTCATGTATTTTTCCTTTATTTGGGATGTCTAGAGAATAGGCCACTTGTCTTGATCGCTTTCGAAGTTGAAATGGGCCATAGAACGTGGGTGCAAATTTATGATATTTGAATGTTTTTAGTGAATTTTGTTTGTACGGTTGAAGGCCAACAAACACCCAATCACCCACATCAAATTCTCTATCGGTTCCTTTTTATTTTGATTGTTGTTTCATGCAGTTTCTCGCTGATTTGAAAAGGTTCTTCAAAATGTGGATGACATCATCGGATGTTGCCACGTAATCTCTTGCTGCTAGAACTTCGAAATTGTTGATGACATATTCTCTTGCTATAGGAGGTGGGTACAAATATAAGGATTCAAAATGTGACATTTTTGTTGATGTATTATATGAACTATTATACTACCATTCTACAAGGTATATTCATTGTACCCATTGCATTTTTTGGTCATTCACAAAATTCCTCAAGTATCCTTCAAGGCATTTGTTTAGTACTTCTATTTGTCTATCTATCTAGGGGGGTACAAGGTACTCATAGTTATTAAATTCACAACATGATGGAAACATTACTTACAAAATTCGTTGGTATATTTTAGGTCCATGTCACTAACAATAACATTCAAAAACCCATAGACCTTAAATATATTCTTTACATAACTATCTGCGACTTGGATTGCTTTTACTTTGGATGAAATACGAATGAAATGAGCATATTTTGTGAATACACCAACGACTACAAATATACTATCCTTTCCTTATGTTGTAGGAAGGACGATGATAAAATCCATGGATGGACCTCAGACCATTTTTTGGGCAAGAATATGAAGGGGTTGTAGGAGACCGATAGGAAGCATTGTCTCAAACTTCTGTCTTTAACACATATCATATTCAACCACCTATTTTTCGATATGAGGGTTCATTCCCTTCAAAAGGAAGGATTGGTTGATATTTTGGTATGTTTAAAAAAAACCAAGATGGCCTACTGTTACCAAGTCATGGTTCTATGTTAAGACTTGAGTTTTGAATTTTGATGAAGTCAGTAAATATATTCTCTACTTGTACCATAGTATGTATTTTTCCCATGACTATTTGGATTTTGTTTCTTTGTTGTTTTAAACTTCTTCAGTTAGGTTCCTTGCCTCTAGCTGTTTAACACACTCACTTTAAAATTGTGAAATAAATTGAGTAACAAATACCGATATGACACATAGGTAAGCATCACTTTTGTGTTTTCTTAATAATTTTTCTGTAACCCTATTCTTTTTTCCCTTTTTATACAAAATGTCGAAATCAAACACTTGGATTTTGCTTACCGATTTCTGTTGTTTGGGAAAGATATTCTTTTGAGTTAGGAAATACTATAGGTTGTTGTGGTATTTTTTAACAAGAAACGTTTCCCGAGCAAATATTTCTTCCATTTAAAAAGGGCATGCATTATTTCCAACATTTTATTCTCGTATGTGGATTTCGCTTCCTCACTTGTTTTAAACTTTCGTCTTTTGAAGGAAATCAAGTGTTTACATTGCATGGGAACATGTGGAAGTCATCATTATTTTCAATCGTTCAAAACAACTTTTTTCATCCTTATCCCATGTGAAAGCATCCATTTTTATTAGTGATGTTAGGGGTGATACAATTTTAGAGTAGCTGCGAACAAATATTATATAATAACTTGTTAGAGCCATAAATCCTCTTAATGATGTAACTCACTTAAGGAACGACCACTTTGTGATCACCCTAATTTTTTTGGGATCGACCTTAATGGCATCAAGTGATATGATGTGCCCCAAAATTTCTATTCCTTTTTTCCCCGAACCTTCATTTGATTTGTTGGCATAAAATTTGTTGTCTTCTAGAAGCTTCAATATTGTTTCTACATGCTTGAGGTGCGAGTTCCAATTTTTACTATAAATAAGGATATCATCAAAAAATGTTAGCAAAGAATTCTTTATGTAGTTGCTCGTCAGTTTGCAAACATGGAGAATATCCCTCCACGAGTGGTTCCACCACAAATAGTGAGAGCCCATGCATATGAGCTTGCAAATATACAATTACAGGCTAATGAAGGGCATACGGGAGGTGAATTGGAGGAGCAAAAAATGCTACAACTAGCTGCTCATCAGTTCACAATTATGGAAGAGAGGGCCCAAGAACATGACAGAGTTGTGTTCGAGAAGGAGCAGCACAGCCCTCTAGCATTAGATCCACAAATCGTGAGAGCTAATGGAGATGATGCAGATGATGATCACGTTGGGAACATGGATGTACAAGGTAACGAAGGACACATATATTATTAATAGTAATCATAAGCAAGCCTAAAGAATCTTGTGAAAAATGAAGAATAGAACACTCTGTTCTTTTGATCTTTTTCTTCTTCATTTTTTATGAGATTCTTTAGGCTTGCTTATGCTTACTATTAATATTCATTCTTCATGTTTGGGATTTCAACATAGTAACTATTGGAAATTTATCTGGTCCATCAACTAATCCCCATGTATCGAACATGCTTTTTCTCATCTCCGACCTTGATCAAGTTTAGGCCATGGGTACACCTCTCATCCCCATTACCTCTAGCGGTGGTCTATTCAACAACTTGACAAAAAAGAAATGCTATGGGAGAGTATCAAATCCTGTAATATTAGGTGCCTTAGCACTACAAGTATGCCTACTGAGCAAACATACACCAAACACGCTTACAACATAATAGAGACAAAAACAAACCTATGACAAGGCATTACAAAATGGACCAAAAAAATTGGAAAATTTGGGAACTCGAAGGTTTCGGGTACAACCGATCATGCACCTCATTCAACATATGCCCAATTACATTAGTCATGTGTCTTTTATGCTGAAAAACAAAAAAATTTCATATTAAGTACTGACTGGAAACCAACCATACCTTTGGGACAAACATTGGTACATAGACTGAATTTACAACAACCCTATGGACATACTTCCATCTACCAAAACATCTAGGAACCATCCATGATGCTCGCCAGTTTGCTAGGAAAGTAATCTAGCTACTCAATTTATCAAAAATCAATCAAACACTATGCTATACAAACACAATGTAAGGATGACATTTTAGAACATATATTAATTTACTTGCGACACATGGGACAATCTTGGTGCATTAGGAAGCAACAACCTGATATCTTGATCATGTACAAAATAGTGTTTTTTGTTTATCTTTATCATTTCGGTCTTCATCTTTATGATTTCTACTTCAATGTTCATGGTCATTCTTCAGTTTTCTTTAAATTTTCTTTGCTAGAGTTACGAATTCCAACAATGAAACTATACTAAGTTCACAAAGTTCAATATATTTATATCTTTATTCTTCACCATACATATATCAATTAAAATTATTTTAAGATAAGGTCTCACACCAAAATTTAAAAAATTTCAAACATGAATCATTCTTTCTTCACCTAGTTTATAACTTGGCTTCTGTTTGCAGCTTGTAGCGGATTTGCAATGCTATCTTCAAATCTGATTTCAATCTGATTTCACAATTTACACAGCAGCAATTTCAACAATTTAAAGAATGGAGTTTTCCCTTTTCTTCAACAACGGGCACACATTTTCAGGCAGATTTTTAATTCTGTATATTGAACTGACTTCTTCAAACAGCCAATTTTTTTCTTCTCTCACACAATTTTATTTTTCTGAACATTTTGAACATGTTTTCTCTGCAACAGTTTGGATTTTCTTCACTTCTAGCTTCAATGCTGCTTCTTTCTTTCTTACAATTTAAAAAAAATGTATTTTTGATGCAGCCTAGACTACTTTATAGTTTTTTCCGGATGCTATGTTTCAATACAATAGAAATGTTTTTTATACAACAATTTTCAATTCTGATTCATTATTTTTTATGCAACAATTTCTCACAACACAAACTTGCAACGATTTTCATCTTTCTAGACAACGACCTTCCTTCAGGAAGGATTCTTCTTAATTTTTCTTGTACCAATGATTCACTGCCAAATTATGATTGGAATGGTTTCTTCACACATACACATTAATAGAGACTGAATTTTTTTTTAATCCTTAAAGTGGATATAAATGGTTTGACTGCTACCTTCTATTTCACATATCAACTCAGATACTTTAAAGGAATTTTTTATCATTTTATTTTCTTCAAAATATTAAAAATTCACTTTCACCAAAAACCAATAAAATCCCTCTCCTTAAACATATCTTCTTAATTTTCCTTGTACCAATGCTTAGCTGCCAAATTCTGATTGGAAAGGTTTAATCTGTAAAGTAGATACAAACAGTTTGACTACAACCTTCTATTCCACATATCAACTTAGATTCTTTAATAGAATTATTTACCATTTTATTTTCTTCAAAATATTAAAAATTCACTTTCATTTTATTTTCTTCTTCTTCAAAATTCATTTTCACCAAAAACCAATGAAATCCCTCTCCTTAAACATAATTCCATTAACAGTTTTTAAACTAAAAAAATCCTTTTTCCTTATCTTCAATAATGCAGTAAAATAATTTCAAGAATTTTTTTTTTAATATTTTCTTTTTAATGTGACTTCAAACCAATGCTTAAATTTTTAGCATGCTTAAATTTTGTATCAACTTACGGTCCTTTCATGGACGACTTGCTCTTTGCAGACCCTTTCTCTTGGCCTTACTTGTCTTCCTTTGATTAGATAGTGGGTTTATGTAGGATTTGATATGTAATATTAAGATATCATCATCTAGCTTCAATGTGGAATACATAGTTTAAGACAACTTTTATCCTTCATTGATATGATGTTACAAGAGTATAAACTAATTAAAGCGACTAAGGAATGTATAAATTTAGCCTTGTGAATTTTATCAATAAGGATATGGGGAGACCTATGTCCTTGGTTTACTTGGTATTTAGTGTAATTTTTTAATAGATTATAAATAATTTGTAAATTTGTACTTATATAAATAATATACATTCTCCACATTTGAAGCTGAGCATTTTGCAAGTCCTGTTTTTAGGTTATTTAATGGTTTGTATTATCAATAATTAAAAAATAATAGGGTAAAAGAAAAGAGTCCTAAATAAAGTATTGTGATTTTTTTTACCAAATGATAATGTAACAAGTGAGTATGTATATTTTTCTTTATAATGGTCTTTATAAGGAATAACACCGGGAAACAACCATGATTTCATAATATTAATGCATTTTCTTGTTCTTCAACTATTTCAAACTTAATTATGATTATACTATATGTCTATCAAGATATGATAGTACATAAAAATTAGTCATTCCATAAACCTTGATGTGTCATTATCTTTTATTTTGTTCTTTAAATTAATAATTATAATGAACCACTCTAAAATGAATATTTAGTTTTTAGTTATTTTTCTTGTAACTTTGATAAATAATATATACTTGAATGTTATGCAACATTATGAAAATGTAAATCTATGTTTACATGGTTCCATTTTAAGTCCTCCTCCGTACTTCCCTTTTAACCATAGATGAGTGCGTACACTTAAATTCTTCTTCCTTTACTCGTCAAAATTGAACAAGACAACAATGCTACTAGGTTAGGTTAGGTAGTTTGTACCATAACCGTTTATAATTTTGGAGGTTTTTTCTTAACACAAATTAGGAGAAATATCTCACTGGTGGTTACGGTTTATTAAATTTATTTCATATTATATTCTACCATCATTTCGGTCCAATAGGGTGTAGAGTATAACTTATGAATAACTGTCCTCGTTATCTAAGGTATACAATAAAATTTCAATTTTCTATGGTTTTATTTAGATCATAATCCCAACTTATCCTCTAATGGTATTAAAGCCTCTTATACTTATGTTCTTCTCCATGAGTTTTTAAGGGAAGAATATTTGTAACAAAATCTAACTAGCATACCATAGAACATTATTCATTTTGTTTGTCTCATTTGATACTTATACAAAACTAAATAACAATATATATCAAATTGATTAACCATTTCGGAGATTCAAATTCTGGGAGATTGGAATGAATGTTCCAACATAATATATGTTTATTATTGAATGATGATTTCAACAAAAGTAAAATATGGCGTTGTACAAATCAAGGGTCACCATTAATGGTGTGATCTATCAAGCACACATTAATTAATAACTAGTAACTAACTAGGTTTACTAACAATTTAGTTTTATTACAAGTAGTCCCTCTCTAGATAACTTCATCCAAACTTTCTCTAGATAACTTCATCCAAAAAGTATTGGTAAGGATGGATGTCATGAACAAAAATATTCATTCTCCCATGTAGCTTCATCATTTGGTAAGTTTTTCCACTTGATAAGGTATTCCTTGACTCATATGGAGAGAAGTGTTGTGGTTTTAATTTCTGAAATGCACTTTTGTTGCAACACTATTTTTTCTTCATTGTCTAACATAGGAAATTTAGTTTGTATGTGAGTGGTTGAGCCCAATTTCTTCTTTAGGCATTGAACATATAATTCGTCATGTATTTTTCCTTTATTTGGAACGTCTAGAGAATAGGCCACTTGTTCCACTCGCTTTCGAAGTTGATATGGGCCATAGAACTTGGGTGCAATTTTATTTTATTTGAATGTTTTTAGTTAATTTTGTTTGTACGGTTGAAGGCGAACAAACACCCAATCACCCGCATCAAATTCTCTATCGGTTCTTTTTTATTTTGATTGTTGTTTCATGTGGTTTCTATCTTGTTTGAAATGGTTCTTCAAAATGCGGATGACCTCATCAGATGTTGCTACATAATCTCTTGCTACTAGAACATTGAAATTATTGATGACATATTCTATTGGTGTAGGAGGTGGGTACACATATAAGGATTTAAAAGGTGACATTTTTGTTGATGTATGATATGAACTATTATACTACCATTCTTGAAGTTATATTCATTGTAACCATTGAGTTTGTCGGTCATTCACAAAATTCCTCAAGTATCCTTCCAAGAATTTGTTTGATACTTCTATTTGTCTATCTATCTGAGGAGGTACAAGGTACTCATAGTTAGTACAGTCGCAACATGGTCGAAACATTACTTACTAAAGTCGCGGGTAAATTTCAGGTGCATGTCACTAACAATAACATTGGGAAACCCATGGAGCTTAAATATATTCTTTACATAACTATCTGCGACTTGGCTTGCTTTTACTTTGGATTAAATACTAATGAAATGAGCATATTTTGTGAATACACCAACAACTACAAATATACTATCCTTTCCTTATGTTGTAGGAAGAACGATGATAAAATCCATGGATGTACCTCAGACCATTTTTGGGTGAGAATATGAAGGGGTTGTAGGAGACCGAGAGGAGACATTGTCTCAAACTTCTGTCCTTGAAACATATCATATTCAACCATCTATTTTTTGACATCAGAGTTCATTCTCTTCAAAAGGAATGATTGGCTGATATTTTGGTTTGTTTTAAATAAACCAACATGGCCTGCTGTTAGCAAGTCATGGTTATCTCTTAAGACTTGACTTTTGAATTTTGATGAAATCAGTAAATATATTCTATGTTTGTACCATAGTATGTATTTTTCCCATAACTATTTGGATTTTGTTTCTTTGTTGTTTTAAACTTCTTCAGTTAGGTTCCTTTCCTCTGGCTCTTTCACACACTGACTTTAAAATTATGAACTACATTCGGTAACAAATATCGATATGACACAAAGGTAGGTATCACTTTCGTGTTTTCTTAATAAGTTCTCTGCAACCCTATTCTCTTTTCCCTTTTTATACACTACAACAAAAACAAGATTTAGCATCTCTTTTTGCATCTTTTTTGCGTCTAGACCATCTTTCAGTGTATTTTTCTTCATTTTATGGACAAAATGGTGCAATTTCACGGGTTGGTGCTATTTTAGGCATTTTTTTGTGTTCTTTTTCTAAATCTGGCGCAAATTGCGGCGTAATTTGCACCGGGTTTTGCACCTAGTTATGCGCCATATTTTGCATCAGGTTTTGCGACACGTTTTGAGACTAGTTTTGCACCTAATTTTGCACCTAGTTTGTACATCTACTCTTGTTGCACCCCCTTTTACGCCAATGCTTGCCTCAACTTTTACATCCTTTTTTTCATCAACTTTTGCATCATTTTTTACATCCACTTTTGCATCCACTTCTGCTTCTTTTTTTGCATCCCTAAGTGCACCAAGTTTTGCATCAAATTTTACATCCTGTTTTGAGTCTAGTTTTGCATCTCATTTTGTTTCAGCCATTTTTTCATCCACTTTTGCATCCATTTTTTCGTCCACTTTTGCACCCACGTTTTCATCCCATTTTGCATCCATGTTTATGTCTCTTTTTGCATCTACTATTGCATCCATGTTTGCATCCACTTTTTTCGTGTCCCAATTGACACCCGTTTTTGCGCTTACTCTTACACCCACTTTTGCTTCAAATTTTGCATCCATGTTTGCATCTTTTTTTGCATCCAATTTTACATCCATGGTTGTATCCACTTTTGCGCCACTTTTTTCATCATGCTTTGCTTTCATGATTGCATCATTTTTTGCATCCACTTTTGCATCACCTTTTGCATCCATTTTTGGTGCACCCCATTATGCGCCCACTTTTGCGCCTACTTTTGTTGCATCCTTTTTTGCATCCATGTTTTTATCCACTTTTGCATCTAGTTTTACACCCAGATGTTGAAGATGAAAATGAGGATAATGATTATGATATTGAAGATGGTTATGATGATGATGATAATGTTGTTGATAATGAGGAGAACGATGACAATGATGATGATGATGATGATTATGATGATGAGGAGGAGGAGGAGGAGGAGGAGGATAATGGCAATGACAAGATTGCCGATGATTATGATGGAAATGAAATGAATGGTGATGATGGTGATGATGACAATGACAATGATGATGAGTACAATCAGAATGATGATGTTGATCATCTTAAAAAATAAGTTGTTATTTGTCATGCATAAATCGTGTGTGTCCTCCATGACCCTTTTCCACTAATCACATATTTTGGGTAGATGCTATTTCCTTATGCCAAAGATAATGATGAATAACTGATGAAAATGTCAATAATCATGATGACGATGTCAAGGACAATGGTGATGATGATGACATGGATGATGATTATGCCGATGATGATGAGTATTGTGATAATCATGATGAAAATAACAAAGATGACGATGATGATGATGATCATCATCATCATTTCCATCATCGTTTTCTTTAAAAACATCATCACTGTCATTGTCATCTAGTTCATCATCATCATCATTTAAATCATATGGGATATGTTTACCATTTAAAGCATGCATAACAAGTGGGATTATTCTAAAACACCCTACCAAAGTATAAAATTCAAACTACAAGGGAAACATAATATTGAAATTGTTCCAATTTTCTTTCTCCCAATAAAACATGCTTCATTTTAGGGAATGATGATAAATACATCCATTCATAGTCCATCCATACTATACTTGTAATAAATGTAAATATAATATTTAACCGAATTTATAAAATAGGTAAATATTTTATAAACACCCTTATGATATATAAACTTCTTTCACCTTAATAATGGTAAAATATGTAAATATAATAACAAGAGCCACAAGGTGGCAATGTCCCCAAGGATAGATTTTAATATTTAAGACTGAATGCAAATAAAAATGTTCCATGTAAGACTGAGTTGCTTTTAAGAGGACTATATCTTTGAAAAGATCCAGGATGCTAAATGATTCAAAAACACCATATCGTGATAACTAAGAACACACCAGAAACAAGTCTAGGGAGATGATACCAGAATTAATTATGAGAAAAAGCGTGGCGAGACTCGGGTGGAGCCAAATTGTGAAAAAACACAACAGCCGACGGAGAATATAGTACACCTACCACCAGCCAACAATTCAAGGTAGATCCACCAGCAAATCCAAGTCTCCGGAATTTAGCAGCAACATATCTCTTTTTTGTGCAAGTATAGATGGAGGAAGCATGTCTCTAGATGCATTAGAAATCATCATAATACATTTATACAACATTTGAAAGCTTGTGGGTAGAAAATCCAATGACTTGATAATAAGACATATAGAAAAAAAGTTCGTTAATAATCTTTACAGTCCAATAGGAGATTTTAAGATAAAAATAAGTTCTACTTCCTCCATAAAGAAGTCTATACACTTTAGATTGATACATCAAATGTGGGTTATTTGTCTTCACTCGCTCATGAAAAAGTCATTGAGGAACATCAATTAAGGGTTTTCAGAGTGATTTACAAACACATATTTTGTCCACTGGTATATTTATGATCTATTTGAACTAGCAAAGCCTTCTAAACAAGAAAGTGAAAAATAATATGATTGATGAGACGCATAACAATGGAAGCATTTAATTCACACAAAACACCATAAAATAGTGGAGGTATATCATATAGGTGCATGTGTTGTATGGGAGTGCAAATTTTTAAAGGAAATGTTGCAACAATGACGATTAATTTCTTCAAAAATTTGAATATCATAGCTCACAGACATCATGCATTGTGGGTGCATTGTGGGGTGAGTAAAACCCTTACAACTCAAGTTCCACATTTGCAGTGTTAACTTAAAAGTAAACTCTTATTGAATATAATTGGAAAATAAATGAAAATAATAATTAGTTTCTTATTGAATATAACTAGAAAATTAATGAAAATTATACTTAGTTTCTTATTGAATATAACTGGAAAATAAATGAAAATAATACTCAGTTTCAATGATGTTTCCGCTGGTTAAATTCAACTCAATATCAACAAATCTGCAATCAAGAAATATATTGATTTATATTTCAAAGCCGATTTTCACGTTATGTGGTGGATCCATCATCCATGTCATGTAGGGAATTTCTACTAAGGATAGTTCAAATTAAACAACCCTTTCAAAGATCATCCATCTGGGCACCACTTTCTATAACCTCCTTTTATCCTTACACCTCGTTATACCCACCATAATTACACCTTCGTATACCCACCATAATAAAGACAGAAAAAACTGGGACGAAGGAGTTTAACATACATGCCATCTTAATAGCCACCTCCTCCTTTGTCCTCACATCGGTTCCTGCCATTTAAACTGCATTTAATTCCTATTTTAATTCCCAATGATTAAAATTGTTGGGGCTCTATTGGCACAATATTTTTTTCCAATTTGTTGGAGCTTCATCGTTGTATTTGTGTTCTTAAGGTTCTCACAAAGTTTCTGTTTTTGAGACTCATGAAAATAGATATCAACACTCACCTATAAAATATTATCTTTTCCTATAGCATATTGATGGGGTTTATCCTATTGAAGAAGAATTTGATCCAGAAGTCAATCTAGCAAATGTTTATTCTGTTGAAGAAAGAAGACCATTTTATATGTTTACACTTATAACTCTCGGTTCCCAGACTAACTGTATTGGCAGGACAGTGGGAAAAGAAAGATCTTTATTCTTCTTCATTGCTTGAATTATATTCTATGGATAGTGCTTCACAGTAGCATTTGGATTGGGTAACCTAGGATTATTAGTTTAGCCAGATATTTTGCATAAACTTAAAATAACTCTTGTCTATTGAAAAACTTGACTTAAATGAAAAAAAATTACACTGAACAAATTTTGTTGGAACATTTTACTCTTTTTAGATATACATGAATGTCTTTTTAACATATATAAACTTTTTTGGGAGGTCGATCTTAGAAACTAGAACTATTTTTATAAATGAAAAGAAAAAATGAAATTTGTGGGGATGAAACAAATGGAGACAACAATTTTTAAGACGGTTACAATATTTTGGGGAAAAGTTAAAGAATATTATCAACATACTTTAGGATTATCTCATAGGTAACATGAATTTACAAGGTTTTGGATTTTTATCTACAAAATAATCATTTGCCATTTTATTTTATGATAATCCTACCATGTTATCCGTTCAAATACAATCTTAAAAAGAACATGCAAATTATAAATACTATCTAAAAGTTAAAAATGAGAAAGTGTACCATTGGGAATAAATTCATAAACAAGAATGGGTTCTCCTTTCTTAAGACTGCAACCTAATAGTCTAACCAGATTTGGGTGATCTACACTTGTCGGAAGCCTGATTTCATTTAGTACTTGTTCTATTCCCTGGGTATCTCTATTCCTTATCTTATTCACTGCAACAACACCTTTGCCGAGAAGAATTCATTAATGAACTGTTCTGAAACCTCCTGTGCCAGTCGCTCTTTATCGAAGAATCCTTTTATGGATGTTTCCATTTCTCTCTACGTATAAACTGGAATATTTAATGGACCTCCAAGGGTAAAAATCAAGCTTTTTGTGCTTCTCCTCGTCTTGAATTTACAATTGTATCTTTGGTAACAATAGTAGAGAAGGAGAATTCCTACCACTGTGGACCTGTGGTGCTTCCTGCAATGACCACTGAAGACAAACAAAGGAGAAAATTAAATCAAAAGGAAACAAACTCATTTTTCACACTTATATTACAGTATAATGAAAGTTAAAGACAATATATAATCCCCAATAGAAATATATGAAAACATATCGACACATTTTGGCCATAGAGCATAGGGTAAGATGTAACTAGAAATGACCTTTAAAGCAACAACAGCTAAACTGATTTTATCAAAGAAATAATTTTATGAAGGAACCATCGAAAGATGAAACGACATTTATATCACTTATATCGTGGTCAAAAGAATATTTAAAATTTGGACAAGTTCTCGTAACACATAGACTATTGTAGAAAGTTTTAATTATGTCTTCACATGAAATATCCAGATTCTGAGATCTGTTAAATAAAAGTTGATTGAATTTTTAAGAAGAGTTTTGTGGAACTTATAGCATGTTACAAGAACCACTTTTGAGGGGTATTCCACAGTTTCTAGAGAGATTTCCAGATGCCTTGCAGCACAAAGCTGGACAAGATAGATGCATTACTGATTATAATAAAAAACTAGCAAAACTGAAGTTTAAAATAAATCAAGAAAAGCAATATATTTACCATCTCCTTCAAATCGTTCATCGCAGTAGCATCTATGTACCCATTGATTACAACTAGCAATTGTACCTAGGAGTGTAATAAAAGAACGTCGTGTTGTAAGCTAAGCAAGGAGATGTGGATGCAAGGAGATGTAAGAATGTCGTGTTGTAAGCTAGGAGTCTCAATTCTTCGTGGTGTAAGTGTGCCATCCTCCTATGCTACAACTCACCCTAACTATTGCTGATGTTGAATAGAGCCTTTGCAGGCTCAAAGTGTAGTCTATACACCTTCCCTCTCCTGATCCCAGTCACCCAATCCAAGCTCCTATCATTAGAGGAATTTTGGGGTCTAAATGGGCCTCCTAAGGAAAATAATAAAATAATAGTTAAAATAATAAAATAATATTGATTAATTTTGGAGGAGGAAAGAAAAAAACTACATTTTGTGTTCGTATTTTCGACATATCTCCCTGTGTTTTTACTCAAATTTCGATCGGGAGAGCTCGTTGGATGCGGAATTTGATT
>LPNX010519809.1:2297-22147 GCA_001517045.1 Pseudotsuga menziesii
AAAAGCCACGTATATCACTATTATAATGTTTTTTGGGGATGATCAAGGTAACATCAAAAGATATAAAGTGGTCCAAAGGGGGGAATGAGTCTGCAGCGGGACAAGGGAAGGCCATACAATGTGTGATTCACCTAGTGTGGTGAAATCCGCTATAACAGGGTACAAGCAAGAGCATTCCTGCTCTTACTACCCTCAAGTGAATGGACAGGTAGAAGCAGTGAACAAGTCACTCAAATCCATTCTCCAATGAACCATCGCACAAACCAAGAATAATTGGCACATTATGTTATATCCTGCTTTGTGGGCGTATAGAACCGTTGTTAAGACTGCCACGGGTTTTTCTCCATATCAACTTGTACATGGAGTGGAGTCAGTATTGCCAGTTGAATGCGAGATTCCTTCTTGGAAGCTAGCCATAGAGCTCTTACTAGACACGTTACCATTGGAGGAGTGTTTGGTCCACCTTGAGCAACTTGATGAGCAGCGCCAAGATGCCTTAGTGGCTCTAGAAGTAAATAAACGTCGCGTAAAGGTCAGTACAATAAGTCTGTCCATCCAAGGAGGTTTAGTGAGGGAGACTTGGTCCTTTTGTGGGATCAACCGAAAGAACCCTTGGGGCCAGGAAAGTTTAACCCCATGTGGCATGGTCCTTACGTCATCAAATGTGTGTTAGACAAGGGCGCTTATGAGTTAGTGGATTATGAGGGAACGGCCTTAGCAGAGCCTAGAAATGGGCTCTATCTCAAAAAATACTATGCATGATTTTCAGCCAAGGCTAGTTATTGTATATTATTGTACAGTTTTGCATAGTTAGGTCTTTTTCTTATAGTGATCGGGTTTGTGATTAGTTTTCGTTTCTTTTGGCAGATGTCAATGGAATATTCCACCTATGTAGGATTCACAGATGGTGCAAGCCGTCACATTCAACGCTCAGCCTCTATTGCTTGGGTGATTTCTACTCCTATGGATCAGGTATTGTCTTCAGGAGGCGTATGTTTACGGCCATCTTCAAACAATGTTGTTGAATATAGTGTCGCTATTGAGCTTCTACGGGATGCCATTTTACATGGCATTCTCTCTCTTGAGGTACATCTTGATTCGTAGTTAGTAGTGTCACAACTTAATGCTTTGTACCATGTTAGAGCTCCGACATTATTAAGAAGATTCTTACATGTGAGATTATTAGAACGACAATTTGACAATATAACAGACATACATATTCCAAGAATTAATAATCAAGTTGCTGACTCATATGCTAACTACGTGTTAGATTGGCATTTGTTTCATACACAATCAATTCATCATAAACACAAATTTGTACACATGTAAATAAATAACCGATCATCATAAAACTTTTTATAAACATCCAAAATGTGGTAATACATAGTGTCATGATACAAAAATGGGGCTCTCGAGCCACCAAAATATAATACACGGTAATACAAAATGTATCACTCCCAGGTATCTAAGCCTGTGGTGGAGGAGGGGGGTTGTGATCATGGAATGTCACTACGGCTCTAGCTAGCCGTCGAAATAATTGCACCCATGCTCGTGGTACACCCACCACCTAGCGCTGCATGGCCTCAGGCAAGTCCTCGACTTGCGCCATGGGAACTCTATGTGTCAGCCTCACAAAGTTGGTATGAATGCTCTGGAGCATCTGCTCCGCATCCACACCCATGATATCGTCTCCTCTTCCCCTCCGTCTATGACGAGGGAAGCCTTCAAGCCACCATGGTCCCACATCTACATGCATATGGAATATGTCACTATGTATTGTCACACAAAAACATGTCTTTTGATTCCATATAATCAGAAAACACAAAAAAAATTAAATAACTCAAAAATTTAAAGAGAGGGTTGAGATTCGTTACCTATGTCACCGTATGTCAATCCTGGTGGTAGAGGCATGTCCAGGTCCCCTCGGAAATCTATCCCTGCATAGGGGTAGTCATCGATGGCAAATATATGTCGTCACCACCACGGAAAGAACTCAACTGGATAGGGGTTGGACACCCTACCTCCACCCAGTCTGCGCATCGCATCCGCCCAATTCCATTGGGCCAGATCTCGAACCCCGTGTAGAGGAACGTCAACTCTGGGGCTCAATCCTGGAACACGCTCGAAGAAAAACATGCTCAGTATGCTACTGAAACCGAAGTTTCACACTCTGCCCATCTTACACTCACTGAGCTGGTGTTACATGTTTCCCAGTAATGTAGTGCTCCAATCATATACTGTGGGTCTCATGCACTCCATAGCATAGAACATCAGAGGCCATGAGGCCTGGTGGAGTGAAGCTAAGCCTGTTATCCTGCCCAGTGTCAATAGGATGGCCTTTAGTCCCAGCACCTGTATGGAGTTAGTTGAGATTTGACTCCCCACCTTCCCCATGTCTGCATAGCAGTACACCGTAATGTACTCATCTATAGTTAGGCCACCTCCGGGCCCATGAGAACGTAGGTTCACTACTTCCCCCCGTCAGGAAAGTCCAGTAATAAAGTATATGTCCTCCACCTCTATGGTGAGGGACATCCCATCTATCTGGAATGACTCTGAGTCTGGATCCCAGTAGTCCACCAACATCTACAATAGTCCTGGTTTGGCCGTTAAGCCACCAAGACACTAAAATTTGTAGAGCCCACATGCACGTAGCGCTTATTGAGCCATTAGATCGGCCCTTACTTCCTCTTCTACATCTCCATGTTCATGTTCTCTCCATTATAGGACCATCTTGTACAAAAATTTGGAAGTTTGCCCATTAGAACACTTTAAAAAACCTTATGTGGGGCCGCATACCCAACTGTTTGCTAAACAGCCGCATATGTATGCGACTGTGAGGGCATTTTCTGCGTATATCCAGCCCTATATGCGAAAAAAACCCTCGATTTCCGCGTGGGCCGCAGTGCCTATTTTGGATTGGCCTAGAAATCCAAAATCACCATGGAATTTGATAAAAAATGCATCAAAATGGAAGAGTAGAGCATGGGTAAGTACCTAAAAGAAACGGTAGTGGATTCCGCCTACTGGATCTCCTGGAATTCGCTGTTGAAAATCTGAGCTCAAATGGGTAAAAATTCAAATGTTTTATAATGTTTTGAATTTCTTACTATTTATAGAAATTTTTCAAATTTTTAAAAAAATTTACCCCCTTTCCTATAGTTTGGACCATTTCTAATCCTTTTGGACCATTTTTGGACTAATTTATGATGTAGGAGACCTTTTTGAGTGTCATTTCAGCCATTGGATTGACCTGTTCGTGCCGATCTCAAGTGTCATGTCTAAACTAGCATATAGGTTAGGTTTCATCACTGTTTACATTTTGCATGACCTTATGACCATTTCATTATAGCCTTAGGTACGAACCCACTCTATTATGTCACGGAACCTTCTTGCTATTTTAGAAGTGGCATGATATGAGTGGTAGAGCTTGACCTTACATGGGTACCCTAGTTAGCGCCTTATTTTCATTTGGTGCCCATGCTGACGTTTTGTCCCTCAGGGTGTGGGAGTCCATTGTATAGTATTTCCATGACACTTCGCAAGAGCCTCATACTCCTCTTGATCTTTTGCTAGCCACTTTCCCTTAGGACTCCCTTATGTCAAGCTGTAATTGCATTATCATGAGATTTTCCTACCTTAATGAGCTTTATGCCGACTTCGCTGACATTGAGTTTCAGCCATATAGCCCAAGCTTGTCTCATGTCTAGCCATGCAGATCCATTTTATATATCCTTTGCAGCTTAATTCCCTTTTTACCAGGAGGGGATTTTCCCCCGAGTGTCGCTATCCTACACATGTATCCTTGCATTGAGCATAGGTATGTTCCACTGCTTGGAACTAGTTTATTTACCCCTATGACACTCGTCTCCTCCTAGTCTATAACTATAAAGCAATTTTATTCTTTTTCAAGTTTTTTAAATATTTGAAAAAGTCCAAAAAAATTAAAAAAAACAAAAATTCGGACAAGGAAAGATGTTATCTTTGGCAGATGTCGAGTCGTGTTGCCTTCAAACAAAGCACTGTATATCACATCTGTTGGTTGGGTTTATAGTTTGACTTTAGGAGTTGTACTCACTTATCTAAGTTTATCTCCACCGACTGGTTAAGCTTCCAGTCCCCATGGAGCCTCTGTCGATGCCTGTTGTGTCACAGAGATGTCCCAGTTTTGTATATCGAGTCTATGCTGCCTTTATTCAGTCACCATTCACCATTATGCTCTTGTTCGAAGGAAGTTGAAACCTGAGTTTGCCATTCCTCAGTTATCTTGACTTTACATGTCGGCCATTCCCGGTACAGTTACTGGTTTGTGCACCTTATGGTCAAGTCCTTCCACATCATACAGCTTTGCTAAGTAACTCATGTTGGATGATGGGGGATGCCTTAATTCCCTCCTTCCAGTGGATTTCATCCCATCGACTTCAGATCATTTATTCTAGGATTGGAATCTAGAGTCATTTTTTAGTGCCTTGAGACTTGCAGTCATCAGTGGCAGGTTCTCTCACCATCAACAGTCTTTGGGAATACATCAATGTCCCCTAATCGATGGATCCTCTCAAGTGTTCAACCTCAACACATTTATTCACACTTGTTAGTTTGCACTCTAGTACCTTGATTCTCATTTTCATTATCGGTGGGTGATCTCGTGTCTGTTAACGGTATACATCAATGACTGGTAATCAGACAATGGACTACTATGTTCGACCTCGACACCTCTATTCACATAGTAGGACATGTACTCGTAATGGTTTGTGTAGAAGACCTTCTAGATTGGTGGCATCTGTTATATGCTACCTCCTTGATCGTGCCAGTGTTCATGAGATTTTAGCTCTCGTGACTTGATTCCAGTATATGTCAGACATTTCCAGCTATTATGGACATCTTGATCCATTGTATATCTTCAGCCATTATGGAGATTATGATCCTTTGTATATCTTCATCATGGAGATTCTGATCTATGTGTATTGTACGTGGCAATGACCACTTATGTGATATCTTGTATCATGCCTATTCATGGCCATTGTACTCTTCTGTATCCGGGACTGCTATATGTATTTGCAGTTATGTGCATAGTTGTATCATTGTACTATGCTGATTGGGTGGCTGGTATTCCATTTGGGATCCTTCATCACTCCACTTCTGGGATGGACTTCTAATGTATTTCGGCCATCGTATGACCCCTCTGACCTCACACATTAGGGGGCATCTGTTATAGCTAATTTTACCACTCCAGGTGAATCACACTTGTATGGCCTTCCCCTATCCCTCTGAAAACTCCTTAGACCCCTTGGACCATTTTTTGTCCTTTGATGTTTCCTAGACCATCCCTAAAAACATGTGAAAATTAATACACGTGACTTTTAAACCCTTAATCGCGTATATACGCGGGTTTGACCCCAAAAACTGCGTACATTGGGATGTGTGCATAATCCAAATCCTTTTGGAGTTTTCCTTGACATGGATCCGAATCACTTGACTCCTAGCCTTCCATATTCCTTGAGATCGCTTGGATTCGACCTTTCATTACCCCTTTGAAAAGCTATATAAGGAACTCTTTGGTACATTGAAGGCATATGAGAGAATTGAGAGAAAACAAACTATAGTCCATTGTTGCCGGAACTTGTGCTTGAGTCTGCCTTCCTTTGTCCCTTGGAGCACTTTTGTGTTCTTCCCAAGCTTTCCTTTGCTTGTGAGCTAGCTATCAAGAGATGGAGGATTGAGATGGTGGAGGACCAAGTGGGGGATTCAGTTTCTCTGATTCGCAGATGTGCCGACAGAGGTTGTATCCATTGTAATCTCTAATTTTATATTAATAGAAATATATTTTCCTATCCAATAATGTATGTTTGAATGAATATTTTATCCATGGATGATTTCAAATGCTTATACATTGTTGATTATATATGCTAGAATAGATCTAACACCAATATATAGTATACTTTTCTTGTTTACTTGTTGTTGAGAAAGTGATTTATCAATTCAAGCTGAAGTTGGAAAGCTCAACAAGGATCTACTTGAACCGTCCAGAATAAGGTATGAGGTCTGATCCTTTAGTGTTAGATATTTAATTTCTATTGCATATTGGAAAGGATTGATTTCTGGAGTCAATTTGTCTGTTGTGGTACCCCAAGCCATAGGAATTTCTCTCCGTAACAATGTGTATCCAATCAAAATGTGCATCCAATCTGATATATCTATGAACTAAATGCCTATTTTTGTGTGAGCTAGAAGAAAGTCTTATATGATGTAATGTGTGCTCCTAGACTGCTCCCACTAGTAAGATTGTATGATGTTATGATGAGATCATGAATGCATGATGTGACTGAAAGGGCTTGCTTGTACAAAACTTCTTGAGATGGATAGATTCATGAAAAGGTCAACAAGTGGTCGAGTGATCTGGATTTATGTAGGAACGCAACAAAATACACAAATAACCATAGACACAAAGATGCAGTGGAAATAACACTTCGTTTCATTAATCAAAGAACTGAAACTTGTTTACATAGAGAATGGAAATAAACTAGCTAGAGTGCTGGTAGCTTATCTCTAAGAAGAAATGTTGTGGCTACATGCCTCTGCACTCTATGTTACAATGAGGCTCAAAGGCCTATATATTATTGAGAAACAATGGAAACCCTACACATCCAAAAACCTAACCTTAGGAGGTGAAACTCCGGAATGTGGACCCCATTGGGTAACTTGGTACATCAATTTCTCGGGGTCGTAACTTTGGCATACTACCTCCATTTGATGCACATGATACAACATTAGAAAGATATATTCAAGGACTACATCCATAAATGGTAAATATTGAGTTTGAAATGGACTCATATTTTCCCAACCATTCGATGCCGAAAAAACATCGTTTAGGGCCTCAAAATGGCTCCAGAAGTTTAGGACCTAAAAACTGCCAAAATTAGTAAATTGTTCTACAATTAAGGAAACTGGAAAAATGAAAGAAACAATGGTGGGGGTCCAAGGGGAATAGGTGGGTGGCCACCAATATCCTCCTGTATCATTCCTCCCCCCTTAGGAAGAAATGGTTCCCATTGCGTTGAGCTCCTCCATGAGATGAGGAAACTTCTGATGAGCTTGGTCCCTAGTGAGCCACTTTCCCTGGTGAAGGAGTTGGCTTGCTTTGACAACTCGATATAGCTGGATCTTTTGTTGGTGGGTGTTCTTGATCTGTGTCTCCATAATCCGATCGGTTGTGGCTTGTTCCATGCAGTCTGGGTTTAACTCTATTGGTGTGAGTTGTTCTGCCACGTCTGATGTGTCCAGTAGAGGTGGAAACTAGGGCCAAAGGCGGTCCACATTGAACACTAAGTACAGACCAAGGAATGGTGGAATACTGAGCTTCAAGGAATTGTCTCCAAAAGCCTTGGTGATGGTGTATGCCCCATATCGGAGCATTCAAAGCTTATGGTGGGGTCTAGCGAGGCGCTCCTTCTGCAAATGTAGCCACACTTTTTTTCCCACCTGGAAGTTGTGTTGCACCCGATGTTGATCATGCCACTGCTTGTACTTAGCATTGGATCTATCCAATATGGCATGAACCTATTGGAAAATGTGTTTAATGTGCTCAATGAAGTTGTTCGCCTTGGAAACTTCAGACTACACATGAGCTGAATCACCCTGAGTAGCTGCAAATGGAATGGCTATGTCAATGGTACATAGTGGCTGGAATCCGAAGCCCACCTGAAAGGGTCTATAGTCAGTTGAGCTGTGGAGGGCCCAGTTATAGCTATGTTGTACATAGGGGAGGCTCTGATACCATGTGCATGGATGCTTTGAGTTGTACATGTTGTATGATCATCCTGTTGAAGACCTCTGTCTGGCCATCAGTCTGGGGATGGAAAGTTGTGTACTTTATGAGCTTGGTGTCTAGCATTGACCATAGGCTAGACCAAAATGTACTAAGGAACATGTTGTCTCAATTTGAGATTATAGACTGTGGGATCCCAAAGTGTACCCACACTCGTTCAAAGAAGAGTTTAGCAGTGGCTTTTGCTGTGATATTCTTCTTGCAGGCTGCCATTATGGCCATCTATTGAGCCACAAAAAGACCACATTTTATTCATCATTTCACATACTATTTATCACCTTATTCCATTATATCCTTCCATAAAACCATTAACATTCACCACTTTCATTATAAATATGGGTTTATATTACCATTTTCCAAATCATTTATTTTTGAGTATTTTGAGTGAATTTGTGGTTAATTATTGAGAAAAATAACATATTTTCATCATACTTTAAAGTTGGGTGAGTTTGGTGATGTTTACAGGTGTATTTGAAGACTTTAATAAGCTCAAAAGTGGCCACCTAGCCTCAAATTCGAATTTCATCTTCTAGATGTGAGCTAACTTCAAAGAGAAGATCATGGAGGTGTGGAGAAAATATCTCATCCAATATTTGTTAGAGAATTTTGAGGGATGAGTTGGTTGATGGATTTGATACGTGTTTCCTCTAGAATGATCATTGTGACAGGTGTTAATCTTTCAAGCAAATCATCATCAGGGCGAGTCGCGGTGGTCTATTGCAGAGTGATGGAATAATAATAATGATTAAACATGATGAGACAAATTTTCCTTGAATTTCGTATCCCATGAAGTGCACAAAGATTAGATGAAGTCTGTGGCGAAGAATTAGCAGTGTGTAATCAAATTTTGAAACAGGTCGCAAATCTAGGGCTTTGAGGAGCGATTTTTTGGAGTTATCGTAGTGGTCAGAGAAGATTGAGGAATGCAATTGGACACCTGATAGTCAAGAAAGCACAATTTCAGCACCTGGATTTATCACTTTAACAGGTAGGCTATGAATTGATATCAAAGTCTATGAATTTGGGTTTCTACTAAGCAAAGGATTAATGACGGAATTGAAAGAAGATTATTAGTATATAAACCTAAATCATACTAAATGATAAATTCTCTGTCAATGAAATTAAGGCATTTATCAGTTTAAACGAGAGAATTCAGTTTGGGGTTTTAGGTTTCCCAATATAGCATTGTTTGTCAGATTGTCAAGACTTGAAGAGATTCAGAGTTTTTTTTATTGACAGAAGCAATTTGACAATTGTTCAAAATGAAAAGAAGTGGTAAGAATAATAGAGCAAAACCTTCAGACATGAGCTGGGTTCAAACTTTTCTAGATTGTGCAAAATTGTTTTTAGAGGCAGGGTGGTTATTTTTTTTTGAAAGAATTGAAGGATATCACTCAGAAGTATCTTATAAATTTGGTCAATGTTTGGATAAGGATATGCTGACTTTTGATACTTTGAAGTTTAAACTGACCAGGGAATTGTTAGTAGAAGCTACAAGGATTTTAGATGAGGGTGAATACTGGTTTTAAAAAGTGCCTTTCACTTTTGATGCTCAAAAATATTTACTTCCAGATGTAGTAGTAGATTGGGGAAAGGGAGTACCTATTCAAAAATTTAAACCAAAATGGATAGAGCCTATCAAAATCCTACAAATTTATATCACTTGTGAAGGGAGATTTGCTTGTGTTTTTAACTATCATTTTAGCTTCTTGCAACATCTCAGCCATGAATCCAAAATGAATCTCCCATTCTTCTTCTTGAAAAGTTTACAAAATATGTCTAGCAGGGTGAAAGAACATCATGACCACACCAAACGATCAGTATTTCATTATGGGATTATTAAACTAGTCATAAGCAATGTACTTCAGAAAAGAGAGACGACATGGGAATATTTCCTATTTTGGTCTGGTTTCCAAACAGAGAAGGAAGAGCAGTCTCAGAAGAGACAGTTAGATAAAGGTCAGAATTTGATCAAGAAACTTAAAAAGAAAGCCACAGTCAAGAATGAAGAAGGTAGTGAACTAGGAAAATATTTGAACCAAGAAGATGAAAACATTGAAATTGAACAACAAATTGATATTGAAGAAAACAAAGTTTCAAAGTCAGTGTTGTCCACCAATTGCACACTAGCAGCAGAAATCTTTCGAAAATTGTCTCCTCACTGGATAAAATGGGAGAGGTGTGACCTTGGGGGCAAGCACAGAGCTGGGTACTGTCACCTACTCCTAGCTCCTCCGTTTAGGCTAACTCTTAACGAAGCCAAGGGGGGTAGCCCCTAACAAAGAATTTTCTATGGCTCAATGTTTTAAGTTAATTTTTAGATGTTTCAGATGCGGATGGGTGTTGTTTAGGAGTTATTGTGATTTAAAATGATTAATGTGATGAATTGAGCACAATACAAAGAAATCCACATTGCTATCACTGGAATTTAAAGATAGAGAAATATTTGAGAACTTCATGAAATAGATAAAGCATTCACAAATATGATCTATAATCAAACATTCGATGGACAAATGGCCCAGATTATCAACAATGCGTAAAAGATAGGACCAGTGCCTATGGAGTCAACATATCAGAGATGCTTTGAATGTAAATATGATGTGAATCCCAAAAGATGCCAGTGAATGTGAAGTTTTGCAAGTGCTCTTGGTAAGTTTTAAGAGTTTTTACTTGTGATCTTCACTTATGGTAGCTGGATGTCCTAACCGGTAATACCTTCAGTGGCTCCGTTCGAAGACATGACGGACCTATCTGGGGTTAAAGGTAAATGTTCAATAACTTAACTACCAGTGCCTAGATTAGGTAGCCCGGCGCCCACACTTGGAATTTTCTGACATGCCTCAGTATTTATCGAACAATGTTGGTGCGTTGGTTATGGGGAAAAGTTTTAGTTAAGTTCCTCTTATGAGATTTAGAGATCCAATGTCGTTTCTGGGTATTCCGATCTAGGATCGGTCAAAGCATACTCCGGCAAGGAGGAAAGGGGGTTAATTAATTAAAAGAGGTGTGATTTGTGAATTTTATTAAGATAATTAATTAAAACTCTTCGATAGAGAGCGCTCTTGACCTCGTCTTATGACCATGGTTCAAGAGACTTAGCTAATCTATATGAAGCTAATGCAAGGATTATGCAAATCTAAAATGCTCTCTGATAGAGAGTGCTCTTGACTTGTGTTCTTGCAAGTTTAAGAGTCTTACTTATGGATTATTAATTGATTAAACAAGCACAAGATGATATTAGTTGCTTAAACTCTCTGATAGAGAGCACTCTTGATCCACCTTATGGTGAGATTCAAGAGATTTAAGTAGTTGATTAATCTTAGAAAGATAAACAATTTAAACTGAATAATCAACTTAAAAGTGATGAATTAACAATTAGTGATCTAAGCATGAGATGTAATGAATGATGAAAACTAGCACTACTCAAAGCATACATACAACACAAGCCTCCCCAAATGGGTGAGGAAGAGAGGTGGGGACTTAAAAACCCCACTCAAACAGAGATCTTTTATTAAACTTTACAATGTGCCTTAAGGAACATGGTCCTTGAAAGGACTTTTCAGATAAAGGCAAAGTAACTCTACAAAAATTATAACCTGTAAAAAGGAGAGTGCCTTGTATTTTAACTTTTGAGATATTTTATTAAACTTCAAAAAGGGTAAAGGGAAGAAGTTTGAAGAGAGTAAAAGGAACAAAAGGAAAGGGGGCTGAAACAATAGAAGATGAGAGAAGGAAGGCAAACAAACTAAGCAATGATCAAAATGAAAGAAAGGGGAGAATAGGGCAGCCAACTAAGAAGCTAAGGGATGAACAAAATTGAAGAAAACGGGACAGCGAACAATGAAATAAGTGGCTGTCATAAAAAGTGAAAAACGAGACAGTGAACCATGAAATAAGTGGCTATCATAAAAAGTGCAAAACGGGACAGCGAACGAAAAGTAAAAGAAATGGCCAAAAACAAGGTTAAAGGAAGCCCAAAAACTAGGGCAAAAAGAGGCAAACAAGGGAAGAAAGCTAGGACACACTAAGGCTGTCCAAAAAGAGAAAGAGGGATGATAAAAAGGTACTAACAGGGCAGCGATGAAGAATAGGTAAAAGAAACAAAACAAAGCAACCGAAAGAAAATGGAATAAGAAGAGGAACAATGGGAGGTTTTTTGCAGCTTAATTCTTTAAGTTTTTTGCCAATTTTTCCCGCTTAACCTATCATGGAGAGAGAAAAAACTAGTGAGCTATTTACCTACAAAATGATGGGTTAAACAATAGATAATACTACAAAAATACATCTAGCATTTGAGCAAAATATATGAACCTTGTGCTGCTTCAAATACCAACTAGATCTAAGAGAAAGAACACTTACTAGATCTAGAAATGGAAGCAAGTAGATGCAAAAGATTTACTTTATAGATCAATATACTACTTGCAACATAAAGTAAAATAATGAGAAAATTTGACTTTAGGGTGAATGGAGAAGATGAACCACTTGGATCTTGAATCCCTAAAATCACTTTGGATCCCAATGGCATGTAGCTGTTAGGTACATATGCTTTGCTCCAAGAAGATTAGATGCAACTTAGCTCAGCTTCTTACTTGCTACAATGAAGTGATCTGCAAAACAATCTTATACACTTGGCAACATGGGGGTTAAAACATGTATTATTTACTAATCAAATCTCAAAAGCAAGAAATACAGCTGAATAAAACAATGCTCTTTGAGGCTTTTGAAAGTAAATGAAATAAATAGGTAACTTGAAGCTATAAATACCTATTCCTACATGCTTATAGAAGCCCTCTAAAGCATGTATTAATACCCACACATTATCAAAAGTAAAGAAACTAGAACAATTTCACCTCATTAGCAGGAACGTATGCACCCAGAATCCACACAGCATGAGCCTCCAAAGCCTTTTTTTATTACAAAATAGGTTGCATGAGAGCAAGAAGCATTACAATATTTTACCAGAGGTTCTTTACATCAATCATCCACACCTCAATAGAGCTGAAAGAGCCTCTATTTAACAAATGAGAGAGAGCTAAAACCCTAAAACCAAAAAACCAACCTTGTTGCATGGGAAAGCTGCCTGCTAGGTCTGGAAACCTACTTTGTTAAGTCTGGGAAGCCTACTGATGGTGTAAGCTTCAATATTCACCTCGATCAAATCACCGAACCAATGAGAGCTATCCATCTCTTCTTTAGCTGGAGATGACATGTCTGATAACTGATAATAAATTAATTGCTTTCTTAATGATGACTAAAGTTGAGTTATGATAACTCCAATCATCATAAGTGTTCCATAAGATGTCATTTAGCCTTTTATTTTACTGAATTTGGATTAATTTGGAGATTTTTAGTTTTCTCCAAAATAATCATTTTTTATAAAAATCATTTTTTAATAAAAATCATTTTTTTACTAAAAATCATTTTTTTACTCAAAACTGACTTTTTGAGTAAAAAGGCATTATGTGTCTGATTGCTAATCTGAAAGTTGGCTCTGACTGGCTGGCTGATCAAGAATGATTTTTGGCTTAAGGTTAGATCCTTCAATCACTAAATTGTGAGTTCGGATCACGAACAGGTTTTTTCCATTTAATTTATGGAAAAATTAACCCAAAAAACTTAGGAAAAGTAATTAAAAATTAAAAAAATTAAAAAATAATTTTTCATTGTTCGAAAAAGATTTTCTCGAAAAAATTTTATGTGTCCAGATGACTTAGGACATGATCATGATCTATCTAAATAATGTCTAGTAGGCTTATAACACTCAGTTGGGCTCTAATAACCCCCCAAGGCCCAGAATTCAACATCGGGCATTCCAGCTTTGGAGGAAGCGGGAGAAAACCTCATCAATTATACTCAATTGAAGGAAAAGCATAATTGTCAGGGGCAAAAAACTCCCTGGAATACCCTATTTGAGATTCTACGTCTCAGGAGACCAAACCACTCAAAAATATCCTACTAGCACATTTTATTACAAACCCCGTGGGGCCATGGTCAAATTTATTCAAATAAAAAAGTGACTAGCCAATATTGGCTAGACAAGAAGACGGATCAACTGATACACTGGAATCAGACTTTGAACAAGTCCATCAAATGGTGTTAGGGTGCGCACCTCAATGGTCCTTAAGATGGGTAACTCTGTGGGTTTGACTAAGAATAGTCTTAGAGGTGTCGGGGGTTAAATCAAAGTCTTCTTTTGTAATAAACCCGCGGCTTAAGACCAGGGTTTAGGGTTTTGGGTGCCCATGGTATTGAATCCATGTTTTTGTAAACAATGCGCTATAAATAGGCACTTGTGTAAATAAGAAAGGTTAGGTTTTATGATGTAAGAAAGATTAAGGCAATTAAAGGCTGATTTGGTAATAAAATGTTAAGTCCCAGCTGTGTGCGTGGACGACCTCTGCAGCTGTGTGCGCAGAGGGTTTTTGTAAGAAGATTGAGAAGAGATCTGCAGCTGTGTGCGCAGAGGCCTGCTGCTGTGTGCGCGGCTGTTAAGGACTGAAGGGATCTGTAGCTGAGTGCGCAGATCAAACTGTGGTTTTGTAGCAAGTTGAATAAAACGCAGTTTGTGGACGTAACCCCTACACTGGGGGTGAACCACGTTATATTTGGTGTTGTGGTTTCTTGTGTTGTTTCTATTCCTATTGTATTTTATGCATTAATAACTGTATACATTTGATAACTTAGATCACTGCTAATAACAAGCTTCGCTGTGAATTCCCTGTAGTGGGTTAAGCAAGTCACGGTTGTTTATCTATCTGCAAAGTTGTATGAAAGTGAATGACACAGCTGTGTAATTATTGATTAACAAGTTAGTAAAGGCTAAGGTACAGTAATATCCCTCTCTGCTTGCAGAAACTTGATTCTACGGCACCCCATTGCTGTTTCGGGTGAGACTGCAACCTGTGCGCAGGTTGTTGCCGAAAGGGCCAACACAGTGTGTCTTTTGTTGGTGCGACTTAAAAGGTTTAAACCCGGGTCTGCCCTATTGCCCAACAAATTGGTTCCGTTGCTGGTTGAAATCAATATCTGCTCAAGAGGGGTTTACGTCATACCTCGAGGGCTATGTTCTGGAGGCCCTCTGTGATGGAAATCGGTGATTGGTTTGCTGAGACTTATCTACAATTAGCGCAACAAGAGAACACAAATCCGCGTTGTAGCGCACGTGACTTTTTACAAAGGTATGTTTTTTGTGATGCTTATGAAATTTTTTTTAGTAGTATCCACATAGAGTTGCACCAGTGGTTGTCTAGGTTAACAGAAAGAAGGACGAACTACCAAGCTCGACGGGTTCCCACGTGGACCCCCACAAGGGTCAATCTTGTGCAACACGTGAACAACGAGGTATCCCGCGCTGTTGATTTCTGGACGACGTGCACATTGGAAGCTTTCGTAACAGAGTTTGCCATTAACACAAGTACCTCCTTCAGCGAAGCTGAACGGCAATTCTTCACAGGTCCCCGTGGTAAGTTTTTGAATTCATTAAGCTTGCGGATTAAAATACTATTGGCTGAAAAGGGTATATTGTGGTTTGAATCAGACTGCTAGCTTTGTAGTACTAACATATGTTTGCAAGTGATAATACCTTCGACGAGCAAAGTGGTTTGCTGCGAAGTGGGAAAAGGTACAAAATAGATTTTGACTCCTATTCCTTAGGTCAGACTACCGTGTCTTCCCCTGTAATTTCTGAAGAGTCGGGCTTAGAGGAAATCCCTTCGCTTGGAAGCCCCCCTGTCACCCCGCAGCGAAGCCCTGTTACCCCTGAAAGTCCGTCGCAGTCTGCCAGTCAACCAAGTCCGAGTATTCCAGCCACAAGTCAATCTGCCTTTGTAAATCCCCCTCCCTCGACATCCTGTCCCCCTCCCAACCCTCCCAGAACCACCATGGCCCACCTGGTTGATGACATTAAGCTCCCCATCTTCAAAGGCATGGGGTCAGAGGACTCCGAACAGTTCTGGTTTTTATGTGAAGCAGTATGGAACGCAAAGAAAATTGCAGACCCAGACGTACGAGCCGTGCAGCTCATTACTTCTTTCCGGGATAGGGCTTTGACCTGGTTCATGAAGTTCTCCAGTACTCAGAGCCCTATGCTAGATGAGATTAAGGCAGCAATAACCAAAGAATTTAAAAAGCCTAAATCGGAATCGCAAAGCATCACCGAACTCAAAGAGATTCAACAACGGCGTGGCGAATCTGTGTGGGACTTTGACCAGAGATTCAAAGTCCTCCTCGACCAAGTGAGCTTCACCATTAGTCCTGCGCAGCACAAGGAATGGTTTATCGCGGCATTATTACCACATATCAGAACTCTGCTCATGCAACAGAAGGTTGCTGACCAGCAAGAGGCTCTGGAAATCGCAATGAAGCTAGAGACTGCCCTTGTCGGAGATGATTCTGGTATTGCTCAAATACAAGCACAGCTAGCCGCGATGGCCCTGGAACTTCGCGAGAAGAAAAAGGGAAAACCTGATCGCGAAGAGAGTTGGTGTACGCAATGTCGGACCGAAGGTCATGACAAAGAACGGTGCCCTCTGGTAAGAAAGTACCTGCGTACAGGCGCACCGAACCCATTGCCACCACAAGTTCTATATTGTGAGCTCTGCAGAACAACAGGTCAGCACCGACCCAAGAACTGTCACCTATTGCAACGGTATGGACAGGGACCTAAGAACCCCTACTGTAATTTCTGCAAGTCCGTAGGTCATAATGAGAATGAGTGCCGCACCTATGATGCCTACCGGGTGCGCAATGACGGCCCCAGTAGTGATAGCTATGGTTACCAGGGGGGTGCCTCGGGTAGAGGTTCATCTGGAGGCCGTGGTGGTATGGCCGGCAGAGGCCGAGGCCAGTTGGTATGTTATAATTGCAACCAAGCTGGGCATTTGGCTTGCGATTGTCAGAACCCTACTACGACATGTCGATACTGCCGCGCGGTAGATCATGTGATTGAGCAGTGTCCACAGCTCATAGCTAAGATTCAGTCACGATAGGGTGCCCCCACGCGGAATATTCAGATGATTTCAGTTGAGCCCAGACCTACCACAACTATCAATGTTGTCACACGGAGTGGAGCTACGACACACCCACCGGATCCCGAAATACAGCCCGCTGACACTCGGGTTCGTAAGGCCCCTGTGAAAATCCCAGCATTTGATATCACAAGAGAAAGAGAGACATTTATGGAAGCTAAGAAAGATTTTGCTGGCCCTAGCACATCCATTACACCTACACAATCTCAGCAACTATCTTCGCGGCCCCAGGAAGCCCCGGGGGACAACGTAAGTACCCTATCCTCCTTTTTATAGAGTTGCCTCAAACTGTTACGAGATCAGGATGCTCTGACTAAGCTACAAGAAGTCATTGCTTCCTGCAGATCTCACCACAGTCCTGTTCAAGACAAAACTGTTCATAGAGTGAACAGAACCAGCAGGGAAATGAGATTGCATGCTCAGATAGGGGCATATCATCTGACTGATGTTATCTTGGACTTAGGGTCCGGCATAAATGTGTTAACTAAACAAACCTGGGAACACATGGGAAAACCCCCCCTTGCCTGGTCCCCTATCCAGTTGCGGCTAGCCAACCAGCAAAGGATTGTGCCTCTAGAAAGTTTCCTGAGTGTCCAAACAGATATTGCCGGGGTCAGTACTGTTGTGGACTTCGAAGTAATTGAGAACATTGATGACAGCGACCCCTACCCAGCCTTGTTAGGAATTGAATGGGCAATGGAAAATGCTGCAGTTATTAACCTAAAGAAGAGACAGATGATCTTTGAAGGGAAAGACTTGAGAGTCATCCTACCCCTGGATCCTTCACGGGGGGAATGGTACACATAACCACTCCGACAAAAGGATCAGGATGATGTGGAGCACATCTCCACTATCACCGCGTAGGACCGAGGTTCTGAGGATCCTCCTACCGCAGATTGGGAGTCTGGTAGCTCCTGTATGACCAACTTGGAGGATGACTTAGAGAGTTGGCAGAACCGAGTATCTGAGCTCCATGGCCATAGTATTACCAGACCTACTAAATCTCTCCGATGGCTCAGCTCACAACCAGGCGCTCTCCCTACTTTTGATGGTTCAACAAACCCTGACCCATTTATCGTACAATTCTCAGGTCAGATACCGGAGCCACAGAAAATGACTTCTCTGGAGTCAGCACTCAGAGTCTCAGCTGCCAGATGGTGGAAGAGCCATAAGCCGCAGATTCCTAACTAGGAAGCCTATCAGAGGCTCCTTCGACTGAGATTTAAGGACCAGCCTGAGGAGGTGCGAAGCAAGTTTGATGGAAAATCTAGTCCACAAGCGCATTTGGAAAACTGCTATGAAGCGTGGAAGTATGTACCTCGGAACGAATGGGTACATCGATTCGTCCATACACTGGCACCAATAGCTCAGACCTAGTACGAGGAAGCTGAGCTCCGCCTAGATACTGTAAGTTGGGACTGTCTTGTCCATAGTTTCATACATACTTTTTCTACTAATGATGTCTGCCAGCTCTCGACACAGCTATCAGGATCATCCATACCAAGGTCTTTGATGACCAAGAACTAGTCGAACAGCGCCCGGATTGGATAGTGCAGGAAGCCCATGCCCTAGAATGTTACAACTTCGCCATTGAAGAGGATGAGGACCCGCGCAATATTGCTATCCCTGAATCAGAAGGATGTTGCGATGTGCAAGGACCAGTCATCGAAGCCCCGGAAGTAAATCAGCCCCTGAAGACATGCACAGTTAACATTGGATCTGAAGAACAGCCTAAGCTTGCAACAATTGGTGACTATTGGGATGATGAAATGGTCAGCAAGGTAACCGAACTTCTCCATGAGTACCAAGATATTTTTCCAACAAAGTTTTCTGAAATGAAGGGTATCTTGGGTGATATTGGCATAATGAAGATCCCTTTGAAACCTGATGCAAATCCTGTGAAACAGCTGCCTTATAGATTGAATCTGAAGTATAAAGAAAAGGTCAAGGTGGAGCTGGATAAAATGCTCGCTGCAGGAATAATTGAGCCTGTGGAAGAATCTGAGTGGGTCAGTCCTATGGTGGTCCAGGAGAAGAAGACTAAGGATGAAATCCGCATCTGTGTCGACCTCAGGAAATTAAATGATGCCTGTCTGCATGATCCCTTTCCTACCCCCTTTACAGACGAAGTGCTCGACAATGTTGGAGGCCAAGAAATATACTCTTTCACTGATGGGTTTTCTGGCTACCATCAGATCCGAATCGCTCCAGAGGACCGGCATAAGACAACATTTGCTACCGAAATGGGATCCTTTCAGTATACTGTCATACCCTTTGGGCTGAAGAATGCACCTGCTATATTTTATAGGGTCATCATCTCTGCGTTCAAGGAGTATATACATAAATTCTTAGAAGTTTATTTTGATGATTGGACTATTTTTGGGCTAGTAAAAGATCACCTCACTAGTTTGAGACTTATGTTAAACAAGTGTAGATAGCACCAGATTGCTTTAAATATAAAAAAGTGTATCTTTTGTGCCCCTTTTGGAATTATCCTTGGTCATGTTGTCTATAAGCAGGGATTGATGATGGATCCTGCGAAGATAGCTATTATTGTAAATCTGCCACCCCCGAAGTCCATCAAACAACTGTGCATGACTCTCGGTCACACTGGTTACTACAGAAAATTCATCCAAGGATATGCTCAAATTACTGCTCCGATGGAAAGGCAGTTGAAGAAAGATAATAAGTTCGAATGGACATCGGAGTGCCAGGCCAGCTTAGATATTTTGAAGAAAAAAATGGTTACTGCCCCTATTCTAGTATTTCCTGACTGGAACAAAGAATATCATGTGCATGTCGACGCATCCTCCATTGCTCTAGGGGTGGTATTGGCTCAACCAGGCGCAGGTCAGATCGACCACCCTATTTCTTTTGCCAGTAGAAAATTATCCACTGCTGTAGCTAGGGTTTTCACCCTAGCTTGTGCTGATGAGCACCTACTAAGGAATCTGGAATCCTTAGTAGCAGTTCAATAATGTAAACAAAAATAAAACTAA
>LPNX010519822.1:0-205861 GCA_001517045.1 Pseudotsuga menziesii
AGGCCTTTGGAAGATGAGTCTCAGATGGTCTTAGTGATTTGTGTAAGCTCAAAAATGCTATTGGCTACGCACTTCTGATACAGAGTAGTATAATATTTTGAATGCTACTTGGCACACACCTTGGTACAACAGTTATAAAGCCCATTATCATGAGGCTGAATGCATGAAATAGGAAATGGAGGAGCTACTGTACAGATATGGTGTTGATGTTGTATTCAATGGCCATGTGAGTAACTAACTAAAGAAATATCCAATATATCTGCTTAATGGTGTTTCATGATTTTGACCTTATTTCTTCTGCTTTGATTAGGTCTGTAGTAGAACTACATGAAACAATATCTAGGGGGTGTATAAGTAATTGTGGTAAGAGCAAGAATATTTCCAAATCTGGATTCCTTCCCTTAAAATTTGGTTTTCCAGTTTTGTGTTGCAATAACACTTTGTCTTTTCTGAGTCCTTGAATCTGGTGACATGTCTTTGGAAGGTGTTCTGATAAATTAGAGCTGAAATTACACAGCTATGGTACTAGGACCAGATGGCCATTTTATTCCAATTTCTAGTATCCAATTTAATTTGTTCACAGTTAAAATAAAAAGTAACTGTAAAAATTCTATGTTTTTGTGGTTGATTGATATGAGGGTTTTCCTGAAGTTGCAACTTGTAGGTTTTCTGAAATGCATTTTCTTTGTCAGATCTAACTTACTTTTATAAATTCCTTTTCAAATATTTCAATGTCTCCCAAGTGACTTGCAGGAGCAATAGCATAAACAGTTGGAACTTATATTAGCTCTAGGAAAAGCTGGGAGGTTGCAGAAAGGACGAGCATATTCTGTTGAGAGTACAAAGAAGCCACAAAACAGTGTAGTCTCTTCTAGGAAAGAAGTGTCAAAGACAGGGAGCCAGAAAATAAATTCAAAAAGGGTAAACCCAGCAGAGGAAAATGGATTAGTTCAAAAGCAAAGGAGTTTTCCAAAAATCTTTGCCCAGCGAAATGGTAGAATTCCTTATTTGCATGATGACAAAGGTAAGTCAATCAGGACATACATCTGCCTAGTGTATCAAAATCCCATTCAAGTAGGTATATACTATATTGACAAATCTGAATAAACAAAAACTAGACAGTATTTACAATGAAGTTGTGGACGGGTCGACAATGCTGAGAGCCATGTTCTGTCTTTCACAGGTAAAGCAGAAGGCAACCTTTCTCAAATTCTGGAAGCGCAAGGCACTGCTCAAGGTATCTGCTCAAGGTCAGATTATGTTGTTTCAAACAATCAGGGGAAAGATGATGATTTGGAAAGCCAAAGAAATGAGAAAGGTACTGGGGAGGGATCTGTACTGTAATTGCAAGGAAGGAGAGTTGCTGTTGTTTAAAGTTTTATCGGCTCAACATGATTCCTGTAATGTTGAAGTCCCGGTGTGCATTAGATTGCCATTGCTTCCTAAACATTTAATCTAGGATGGTTATTCATACCACTTGCATCCTCACATTTAAATTGGTCCAGGAGATGAGAATGGTGTTGGCTTTTACGTGCTTAGATGAAAGCTCGAGTTTTCTTTGAATGATCTTGTAAAGTTCAATGTAGATTTGCTTGAATAATAACGGTCCGAAACTTGTTTTCAGATGCTTTCATCTGACTCATCCACTGTATAGTAGTGTCATGGCAGAGCAACAAGGTTCTCTTCACAATATTTTTTTTTTTTTTAAATACACTACCGTCACTTAAGCGACGCCTGTAGGTGTCGCTTAAGCGACGGTAGTGTGTTTTAAAAAATACAACCCCGTCGCTTAAGCGACGCCTAGAGGTGTTGGTTAAGCGACGCCTGTGTCCTGGAGGTGTCGGTTAAGCGACGCCTGTAGGTGTAAATGTTTTTAAAAAAAATTCGTCACCGTCGCTTTGTAAGTGTCGGATAACCGACGGTAAACTGAGCTGTCGCTTAACCGACGGATTCGAAAGATGTCGGATAACCGACGACGCTCCACCGACGCTTAAAAAAAATCAATAGTGTCATACATGCGACAGGGAAGTGTCGAAAATCCGACAATATGGCCATCGGATTTTTAGTCGAAATGTAGTAGTGACTCAGCATTACCAAATGACCTTTGGGCCAATAGAGTCACCCCTAAGTCTGCGATTGGAGTGTCTCCATATACCCTTGTCTATGGTAAAGAAGCCATCCTTCCTCCCAATATCATGCTACCATCTTCCATACTAGCTCAAGAGTCTAGAGGGTCGGATGATGAAGTTTTGAAAATAAGAATATATAATCTCCTGAAAGCAGAAGAGGCTAGATCTAAAGCCAGAGAACGCTTTAAGCAACAGCAAGAATTAGTTAAGAGATGGTTCGACAAGCATAACGCTGGGAAAAAAGACTTTGAAGTAGGAGACTTAGTCCTCAAATGGGATCACCCCCATGATGAGAAAGGAAAGCACACTAAATTCCAGCAGTTGTGGGTAGGCCCTTTTCAGATTGCAGCAAAGCTTGGTCCTTCTACTTATAAGTTACAGGATCTACACGGGTGGGAAGAGAACTTACCAGTGAATGGTTTGGTTCTCAAGCCTTATTTTTCATGAGTTTCGTTGATTTCTTCTATCTTGTATATAAATAATATGTTTGGCTGTATTTTGAGTCATGTTTTCAAGTTTGCTTTAGTTTGTTTTTCTTGATTCTAATAAAGAAAATGAACCCGCGGTCGCATGGAGAACATCAAAATGTTTGGGAATGATAGACAATTTTTTTGAGTCTCAGACTGTGTGTTGCTAAAAGAACTTCTTCCAGTTTAGCAGTTCTTTCTCGAATAAACTCTGTGTTCATTGAAGTCCTGCTTAACCCCTGTGAAATAAACCGGATTCGAAGAGTCTGGAATACTATGTTGAGGCTCCATCCACGTCACACTTAAAATGTTCTAAGGAGCGACAGCAGAGGACCCATGGAAAGGAGCAAGGTGAATAGTATATTAAATATAAATGATCCCATGCCAAGAAACTAATTCCAAAAGGCAAATAAAGAGTCAAAAAACTCCTATGAAAGCATCATAAATCAAAGCAGGTGCTGAATCATAAGTACTAAATTGCCGAAAGATCCCCTCCGTCCGTGAGCTGAAGCTCGAAGTACACCACTCACACAAAAGGACACTATGGGATAGAGGATCCTGAATTAAAATTCAGTAAGAAAGGCATGCAGGAGGACTCATACGAAAAGGGACAAAAGTCCAAAAGCACAAAAAAGTGCTAAAATGGCATGGGAATGAGGAACAAACGAATATTTCTGTTTACCATGTGCTATAATCCTGTGGTGTCCAAAGCTATCAGCTACCTGAAAACAAAGGTAATAATGAAATTCATCCTCTGGCCTTAACAGAGTCATCTGGACTTGAAAATCTTGGTTTCCACTCTCCCAAATTGGACTATTATCAATGATTGAAGGTACACACTTCCGGCATTCGAGAAATCCAGATAGATGGTAGAATTCAATAGGATGCACTTGTTGTTAAACATTCTGTCACTCAAATATTAATCACCTAGAGATCTAGGTTCACTAGGTAATCACCAATTGTTGCAGCTGCAACCGTTCTCCCCAATTTTCTCAAAATTTTGGGCCCCTCCTCATGATTTTGCATTGTTTTAATCGTTGGATCCTTTGAGTTGTTGGTCGTGTTGTAATCATAAATGATTGTAAAAGCTTAACTCTCGCCCAAGGTTCGAATTTTGATTGCGTTTGGAATTTATGGTGAGTCACAGATTCTAAGTTTGTTTTCACTTGTTGATCGAACTAAGTATCCTTTATTGTGGTTGCCATTGCGGAGGTATAACAGGTTTCTGTCCATTGCTGAGTTTAAAGCTGTCTAAACACTTAGTATTTTTCTTTTGATCGGGATTCTTTCTTGTTTGATCGGAAGCAGGAACCTTTTTGCTCCCGCCGTTGCAGAACCTAAAGCAATTTAGCACCCGAAGTTCAAATCGTTTCGACTGCCGATGCGTGTTGACTTGTTTTAGCCGCGTAACCGAAACTGTTTCTCTTCCGACGTTGCGGCTGGGAAAGTCATTCAGCTTCCGATTTAAATGTCTCCGACTTCCGTCTAAAGCCTCTCCCGCCCGCGTCGCTGGTATTTAGCCCGTGTCTCTTCCGCCGTTGCGGCTGGGCAGGGATTTTCAGCTTCCAATGTCATTATCTTTTTTATTTTCGATTCAGCTTTCCCGCCCTCCCGTCGCATGCCTATAGCCTTTACTCTTCCGCTGTTGCGGATGGGAAAGCCATTTGGCTTCCGATGTCGGTTCCCTCCCGATTTCCGTCGTTGGTATTGTTATCACAAGCCTGTCTTCTCTAGTGGATTAGCCGTTTCAGTGGTATAATTTGCTGCTTTGTTTTGTAACGCAAATCCAATGAATGATGCATTCTGGTTTATTCGCAGGTGGACTTGAAGGTTTTTTTTTTTTTTAGGAAAATGCAGCACGAAGGCACATCTAGGTAGTTTTGGAAAAAGTCAAACTGTGGCTCTCAGGACTAAAGAAAGGACAAAACGAATGACGGCCAAGGCACAGACTAGAAAGATCTATCAGTTACTAATCAGAAGATGAACGTTCACATAAAATAAAAAATGAGAAGACAAAGCGGCCTGAAGAAGAATCTGAAACGTTCGAGGGACTGGAAAGTCACACGTTTGGGGGCAGCCCAAACGACCTGCTGTGTAGTTTAAATATTGTAAAGATAGGATTTAGAGAGGACTTTTTCCCTGGAAAAATTTGTAAACCCTTTGCTTGTAAGAGGAACTATTTCGTTTTACAATCAGAAACTGCAACTTTTGCCTGCTGGAGAAAGCGAAATGTGGAATGTATCAATGTGACTAAATGAATAATGTTGAAGGGGAACTATTTCATTTTCAGCTATGTTTCATTTACTATGAGAGTATTTAACTTCCTGAACCGATGTTCTTGTTGAATGTTCTTCAGTATCTTTTTGGGATGTTTTCCACCGTGAGTAATAAATGTTGTTCATAAAACAATTGGCTATCTATTTGTTCTAATATCTGTAATTGTTCATGTGTCTTGAAAGAAGTATCAGCTATATGTAACTCTTCATAATGCATGTACAAAATATATTACTCACCAATGAATAATAATCCTGCTCCCTAGGGATAGTTTAGGTAGTTAGTTTAAATTTCTTGTTGTTTGTGATTTAGATGCTTGTGAATGCTAAGACGAGAGGTAAGAACCTGCGCATCACGTTGTGAATGCTCCTTGCATCTTATCACCCTGCATGGTTAATTAGGCACTTGCATATCATACATTAAGTCAAAAAATACAAAATATACAGTGGACCGGGTCGCAACCTGTAAAACCCTTTGTTTTGTTACTTTGACCTACGATAGCCGGACCGCAAATCGGACGGATTCCCCATACCAAACAGTCACGGGCTAGTTGGGAACGTTGACTGGGGAGAATCCCTTACTGTTGTTGCCTGCGAATTTACAGGCCTCAACAGAAGGCTCCCCTGAACCTATGACAAATGCGGCATGAGTACCAAAAGACAATCAATGTGTTCTCAGCTAGGGTACTCATGGAAGGAAAACCCTATCCACAAAATAACAATGGTATAGACAAGGTACTAATGGTTGAATACCATAGTCCATGGTCAAAAGTAGTAATCCTAGGGTTAAGGCAGATTAGGTATAAATGCAAAAATACATATTAATGACCAAAATCCTACCGTATATGAGTGAAAAACAACTTTAAGTGGACTTGGACCTATTACATTAGGAAAAAAGACATAGTAATCATCATTTGGATAAAAATTAAAAACTATAGGTTAAAAACCCTTATTTTGAAAATATTTCTATAAATAGTTCAAAATAGAAATCAAAAATCACCATTTGATATTTTTACCCAACATAGACAATTTTTACCTCTACCTTCAATCGCTCAGTGTGGACAACTCAGTGGATGATTTTCAAATCCGCAAGTGCCAGGTAAATCAGCTCATCCAAACAAATTTTTAATTTTATGTAAAATTTGATGTTTTAAGCCAGTTGTAGGAAGGTCGCGCTGTATACACGGGTATGCAACTTAGACAGTTGCATACATGCATTTTATACGTGACTTTCCCAAAAGAAACCCGCATATGATACGTGACATGTTCAAAGAACAATCTCGTATACTGTGCGACATAGGAAAAGGATATCTAGGGCCAAAATCAAAGTTTTTTGAATGAATTTAATGTTTGAAAATGGCTTTATTGACAGGCTAAAACATGGTGTTGGAGTGGAAGGAGAGGGAACATGAAGACATGGACCAAGATGCTCTTCGAAGTGCCCCCACGGTGTATGCATTGTGGCAAAGTGGGTTGCTTAAATTATTTTGTACCTCACCTATGCGATCCAATGTCCATTTACTGGAGTTTTTGATAAACTACTGGGATCATGATCTAGGTGCATTTGACCTACAAGGTGAGATTCTAGAGATTACATTGGAAGACATCTATTTCATATCGGGTTTGTCACGATGGGGAGGTCCTGACAACTTGGAAGGTATCGGCAGGGGTGGTGACCTTCTAAGTGTTCAGAACTACATCGACACTTACTATGCGTCTGGTACTCAAAAAAGGGGTACTTGCATCCCTATTGTTCATATTCACAAATTTCCATTACAAGTGTTGGTAAGCACAAGAGTGAGGGTTGCAGCATCATCATCACTCCAGGCTTGCAACTCAAAACAAAATGAGAATTGCGGTGGAATGTCTACAGGGAGCTTTGTTTGACTGGTGTTCGGGAGTGATCCCAATAATGAAGAAGAAACTCTCTGACTGCAAGAGAGGCTGATGGAAGAAATTCAGTTATTCTAGCATATCCGTGGCCTTTTTCTTTGAGAGAGTGACCAATCTAAGCCCTGCAGTTCCTCTACCAGTTTTATCTCCCCATCATCCTAGAATGCGTAGGTGGGGAGAAATATTCCTCCACCAGGGTGGCAGTGGATCGGTTCAAAGTGTTTATGACGATGACTTCTACCTATGGTGGGAGCAACAACTACTAGCACTAGAGCAGTTTACATATGCTGGGATGGATTTTCGAGGTGACAATGACCTCATCCTCCCTCCTGGAGGAGCATTGGGAGCGTCAGGTATTTTGGTTTTTCAATTTTTTTTTAAATTTTTATGAATTTTTAATCATTAAGACATATACATATGTATACAAGTTTTTAATCCTGTAAATGTTTAAAATGCAGATATTTGACCAGTCCGCCTTGTTGGGCATCCTCGTATGTATGTGCGACCAGTGGTAGGAGAGGATCATGGTTTGATTAGGGTTCTTGAGGGGAAGATGACCAGGCTTACCCAAAGAGTCCCTACCTTACGTATTGAGCAGATCCCTGCCATTATGCAGGAACTAGTGGTTGGTATCCCACCTATTTGGATACGCCTTATGAGAAGGGTAGCGAGAGTAGTGCTTGTTTACATAGATGTCGCTGAGGCTGTTGCAGCTAAACAAGCTAAAGAAGCCCGAGAGTAGGATGACCAAGATGAGTAGGGTGACCAGGGTGGTCAGGATGACCAAGGTGGTTAGGACGACCAGGGTGGTCAAGATTAGACCTAGGGGCATTTTATGGATTACGATCCAAATTTTGTATATTATACAGTTATGACTGAATCTAAGGATCAAAAAACTGGACCTGTCTATATGGACAAATATTCACACACACACACACACNTTCCATAAACTGACGTAGTAGAATAGGGTTTCGCGCTTGATAAGCTCGATTGAGTTGGGAAACTACCAGTTGAGACTCAAGCATGACTTCCAGCTGGGTAATGCCTCGTGACAAGGCATCCCATAAAAGCTCAATGACAACCCTGTACTCGGCCACATTATTGGTAGCAGGACCTAGGAAAGCACCTCCAGAGGCAACTAGCTATCCTGAGGGTGAGTAAATAACCCATATGGCTGAAGCCAAGTTGCAAGTGTGACGACTAGCACCATCTGCAAAACCTACGAACCACTCAAAAGAAATCTGTAACAACCAAAAGATGATATAAGAACACAAACCGGTGAACTATTGTACATAAAGTTACATACAATAAAAATACAAGAAAAAGTGTTAAGCCCAAGCATAGCACTTTTTCAGGTAGAGCCCATTTCTAGGCTCAGGCAGCTTATTTCCCTTGAAATCAGTTAATTCATATGCACATTTCTTCAAAAAAATTGACACAACATAAGGTCCTAACCACATAGACATGAATTTCCCTACCCCTAGGGGTTCTTTGTCCTGATCCCAAAGCAAGACAAGCTCTCCTTCAGAAAAAATCCTAGGTTTGATCGATTTATCGTAATGATTTTTGAACCTATTTTTATGAGCCACGTTTGCTGTCAGTGCATCCCTATGTTGTTCATCTAGATGTTCTAGGTGTAACAAACATTCTTCTAGCTCAGTCCTATCAGGTAGGACATGAATGCTAATCCTTAAAGATGGAATTTCGCATTCAACCGAGGTTACTGCTTCCAGCCCGTGAATGAATTGGAAAGGAGAAAACCCTGTGGCAGCTTTCACATTGGTCCGATAAGCCCAAAGTGCAGGATACAGCATGATGTGCCAATTTGACTGGGATGCATTAATAGTACACTTGAGAATAGTCTTCAAGGTCTTATTTACTGCCTTGACTTGACCATTCACTTGTGGGTAGAAAGAAGACAAATGTTCTTGTTTAAACCCTAGCATAGTGGTCAATTCAGTCATCATGTTGTTTTGGAAATGACTGCCATGGTCAGTGATAATCAATTTAGGAATACCGAAACATGCGATAATTTGGTTGAAAACAAAAAAAAGTTGCAATTTCCCCATCATCTTTATAGGTGGGCATTGCCTCTGCCCATTTCGTGAAGTAATCTACAACGACAATGATGTATTTGTGCCCCCCAGCCGAAACTGGGTTGCACGTTACGTAATCTATCCCCCACTTAGTGAAGGGGTCCACTGAGATGACGGGAAATAATGGAGTAGGATGCAACCTCATCTTTCTGGTGTAAAGCTGACAAGGATGACAATGCTTCATGGCTTCCACACAATCTTTAAATATCATGGGCCAGAAATAACCGACACGTAAGATCTTCTGGGCTGTTGCTAACCCAAATAAATGACCCCCACATGCTCCTCTATGGGCATAATTTAGGACAATATCAGCTTATTCGTGGGTAAGAAATTGACTCAAAACAGAGTCTACCCCTCTACGATATGAAGTATCTCCAATAATGAGGTAGTTTTTTGCATGTAAGCGTAATTTGTGCCGTTCTTCCCATGAAAAGGTTGTAGGGCACTTTGGAGTCTAGAGATAGACAAGTATATCTCCGTACCAAGGGTCAGAGGTGGAAATCAAAAAGATGTGCTCATATGGGAATGAGTCTTCTTTAATGGCTACATCTTCCTCAACCAAAAATTCTGCAATGAGCTCTGCAAAAACTAAGGAATTTTTGGATTTGGCAGATTGGAAATCTAAGTCAAACTCCTGGAGAATGACTATCCATTTGTTGATTTTCCTCCAACTATCCATCGAGACAAAACATACTAGAAAGGATTAACATCCGCCACTACTATCATAGTCCTCAGTAAGATGTAGTGACGCAACCTCTAAACAGCATACATAGCTGCTAATGCCAACTTTTCGATGTGGGAATACCTAAGTTCAGGGCCACCTAAAGCATGGCTAAGACAGTAGACAACATGCTCTTGGAGCTTATCATCCTCCTGGACTAGTACCACCCCTATGGTCGAATCGGATGTAGCCAGATACAATATAAAATCTCGAGAGTAATCTGGCGGATGCAGTAAAGGTGCCAACAACAAAGCTTTCTTTAATGCCTCGAATGCAAGTTTTGCGGTTTCATCCCATACAAATGGGGTGTACTGCTTCAACAGGTGCATGAAACCTTTAGTGATCTTGTCATAATTCACGATAAAATGTCGAAGGAAGTTGGAATTCCCTTGCAGGCTTTGAAGCTGCCTGATGGAATGAGGAGGAGGCAGATTTACTATGGCCTCTTTCAAAGGATCCACCTGAATACCTTTGTTAGAAACAATGAACTCGAGCAGCCCACCTAACTCGACACAGAAAACACATTTGTGGGGATTCAAGCGTATTTTATAATGTCTACATCTTTCAAAAATTAAACACAAGTGATCTGGGTGATCAATCCTCTTTCAAGAATGTGCTGGCAGATCATCTAGGTAGGGTTCGACAAATAGACTTGATGTCATGAAAGAAAATATTCATTTCCCGCTGAAAGGTAGCCCTTGCATTTTTCAATCCAAAAGGCATTTTCTTGTATGCAAATGTGCCCCAAGGACAAATGAAAGCTTTTTTATGTTAGTCTTTGGTTTAATTTGAATCTGATTATACCTGGAGAAACCATCCATAAATGAAAAGACTTCACTCCCCGCACAAGCATTAATGATTTGATCTATGAATGGTGTGTGGTAGTTATCCTTAGGATAGGATTTGTTTAAATCGTGAAAGTCAGTACAAACACGTATTGTCCCTTTCTTTTTGTGAACAGGAACAGGGTTGTATACCCATTCTGTCAAAGCTATCGGGTAAATGAAACCGGCTTTCAGCAGTTTTTCAACTTCAGCCTTAACAGCTGCTGCTTTACGCCGATTGACAAGTCTAAGTTTTTTTTTAACTGGTTTGGCATCAAAATAGGTTCGGATTTCATGTTCGACTATCGATGGATCTATTCCTAGCATATCCTCATATGACCAGGCAAACACGTCACGAAATTCCTTAAATAAGGTTGTATAGATAGCAATCTCCTCCGGAGAGCAGTTTGCACCGATATATACATTTTCCACAACGTTTGGGTTTGCAGAGATGTTGATATGAATAGTAATGTAAATGTTTGCCATATTCACCTCGACAAGTATTCCCTCCCTAGGTAAGGGATTAATCGGTGTATCAGCATCACCTGCTAGTCTCATATGGAACTCTTGATTTTCAATCCTGCTTAACTCTGGAAGAAAATATAATCTATGGTGAATATCTTCGCAGATCTTATCTCATCCGCACATAGCTTCCAGAATGGCTTCATCAGATGGAAAAACCATATCTAAGTAGTCTTCAATATGCAAAGATTTCTCTGCCCAAGAAGGCGGATAGGATTCCTCCGGCTCCTCTAAGACTGTGAGAGGGACCAGAATGGGATCAACAGTGGTATGAATGATAGCTTGATAAGCTACTTCTGCTACCGATAAGGGCACTTCAGGTTCAAGATGGGAAGGAAGAACCCAAGGGTCCGCTCTATTGACAATTGTTGCAATAGAATTCCCAACACTACTAGAACCTAAATAATCAATCGGAGTTGGAAAATCGAATGTGCCCATCAATGATGAATACATTCCAGCCCCTAAGCTCTATGAAGCAGGTTTAACTTGATCAACCAATGGCACAATGGACTCATTATTCTCCATGCGTCCCTTTCGAGTAAAACTAAGTTCGTCTACAGTAACCAACTTCCCTTCGTGCGGAAACACTACTACCTGAAGAATGGCCGATGCAATAGCGAACATGGCATAAGTCCAACTTCTCCCCAAAAGCAAGCTATAATCCAATGGTTCATCAATCACCTCTACCTCAACAGAAACTGCCTTCCCTGCCAACTTTATCTTGAAAGATGGTAGGATTCCATGTGGACGAAATGACCCTTCGTCGAAATCAGTAAGTAGGGTTTTCGATGGAACTAGCTCGGAAGATCCAAGATCCTTCTAGCAAGACAAGGACGTGACACATGTGGAAGTTCCCTCATCGACAACTTCCCTTCCAATGTTTTTTTTGCCATGGATGTCATCTATCGATAAGGCCACATGATATGGCAGGAGAATTTTGACAACAAACAAATTAAATTTCGCCATGAGGCTCGATGAATCCATACTACCTAAGGATGCTAAGAGTGCATCTCGCTAGGTGGGACAACTCTGTAACACCTCTAAAGCTGACATTGTGCAAGGGGTTTGGGCTAAATCTTCAACTACAGAGTAATTGGCTGCAGCCCTAGCATTAGGATTGTGCAATGTTTTCTTGAAGACACCTTTTGGTATTATGGGCATAGTTTCGGTAGGTTTTTCAATTATGAGAGGGTTAGAAGTTTCACCTATAGAATTACCCTTCTTCGGAGCCTCCGTCTCATAGTTCTTGTTCCTAGTTTGGAGTAATGTCTGGGATCGAACCATGTTGATAAAATTTGGGTCAGGGGCATTTGGGGTGCCCCCTGCTACATTTGAAGCTAAAGCTGAATTCTGTCCTTGGGGAAAAGGATCCTTCAGGATTGTCGATTGTTGACTTTTGAGCAGCTTCTGAACTTGGTCCATAAGGGGACATTGATGGGTCGGGTGATCTTCTTGACACAAATTACATGGAAATTTCACTTTCTTCTTATCTTTTTTTCCCCCATCAACATTGTTTGTGGGTTTTGGCTTGTTTTGGTTTCCCTCACCTTTATTCCCTTTTTTATTTTTCCCACTGGGCTACTGATTGCACTTTTGGGAGGATTGTGCAAAAACATTTGCTTCTGGGGTGAGGGGGCAGTCTTTGCTACCTCCGTCATAGAATGTTTAACGGATAACTCATGGAGTTGTTTAGCCAAAGACTCTACAGTGGGAGATTTCACTGAACCAACCACACCATCGGCATGGGGTCCAAGCTTAGGTTTCTCGACACTATGTGTTGGCCTCGGTGCATCAGGGATGATTTCATATAGAATCCCAGACTGAGAATATATCAAATCTAACTGTTGGGCCCTGAGGATAGCCTCTTCCTCATTAGTTACTCTTGAAGTGGATACATCCTTAGATATATATGGCAATAAGGACTGAAGGAACCATTCTAGTAAAAACTCGGGAGGGATAGTGGCCTTAATGAGCCTCTTCCACCTTCTCCACTCTTGGATGTGATCCGAAATATGAGTGGCTTTGTCCTACCGAAATTTGGACAATAAGTCTGTCCCAGCATCATACCAGACAGGAAGTTGGGAATGGTTAAGGAACACATTGGCTAAGTCCCAAAAACTACCAAACGCAACATAGGGCACTTCAATGTACCACTTTGTTGCGGCACTAGTAAGAGTTCTTTGGAACAATCTCAACCAAACGGTGTCATCATTCAGTGAATTAGAGGAGCACCACAAGTGAAATGTGGTGATATGAGCCCCTGGGTCTTCACCAACTTTGCTTTCGAATTTTGAGATATTCGAGGGCAATTTGGTAGGAACAAGTGGCCACAAGGCATCATGTCTCACCGGGTCATTCATTAACTTGGACAAGTCTAGCAAATTCAAAGTTTCCAGGAAAGGAAGCTTGGGCCGAACCGGAGCATGAAAAGTACCGGCTTGTGAAGTAGAAGGACTTGCCCCCTGGTTCCCAAATGTGAAGGCGAGGTTGCCCCCAGCTACCGGTTGCAAATTAGTTGGACCGCTTTGGAAAGGATTCCACCCATAAGCCAGTGGATTGTTCATATGTGGTGTAGTGTATGAGATTCGAGTTGCCCCAGTTGAAACTAGAGTTTGGAAGACAGGAGCAGGTATCCCTCTGCTAAAAAGCGAAAAAGGAGAGCTCGTGAAAGGAGCTGAAACTAACATTTGGAAACCTTGACCATAAGGGTTAGTGTTTCCAAACTGCACTCCTACATATGCAGGTGTTGGACCTACATATGGAGCGGATGGGAGAATATGCCCCCCATTCCAAGGAAAACCTTGGACAAATGAAGATGATCCAACAGGACCACTCTGAGCAATGTGTGCAAAAGAAGTTGAAGCAGAAGGCAGACTAGGGATCCCAGTGACCACCCCACCAAAAGTGCCTACTACATTTGTTGAAGCCGGTGGTTGAACCACCCTGCTAGCTGGAGTTAAAGGAGTAGTAGGTATATTTTTTCTAAGGGCACCAACCGGGGGAGGTGGCACCCCTTCAGCTGAAGCAACTGCGGTGGAGGTAGAAGGACTTTAACCTGCACTAGACATTAGTCTTCCCACAAGAACACCAATCACAGGTGAACTAAAAGGACGAACCTGGACGATCATAGGATCGTTTAGGTCAGTAAGAGGTGAATTAGAGTTTCTTGCAAACTCGTCAGCCTGCAAGTCTTCTATATCTACTATGGTTGTATCAACCTGGTTTGTCCTAAGTTCTAGTTCACCCAGAACTTCACTAATTCCTACCGGTTCGAAATAACCGTCTATGTCTAATCTCTGCCTTTGAGGGAGCGGTGGAGGTTCCACTGTAACAAGCGAATGAAGGTTTTGCAACCTTCTTGACCTTCTGAGAGGTAGGTCCTCTAGGATTGAAAATTTGACTTTTCACACCCTAAGGCCGACTAAACACAAACAAACCACAGAGAAATCACTACAAAATTTCCTATAGTCACAACAAACACAAGGGGTATAAGATATGCTTTCCGGAAGAAAGCTGAGAGACAGTTACTTGGCGTCCTTAAAGATGTTCTTAGGCACAAGCGGAGGAATCACCCACTGCCCTCCCACACTTTCTACAAGGGTTACCTTCCAAGCCCATCCAAGGTCAACCAAAAATAGCCTTCCGGTGTACCTGTGTATGAACCCTAGATGTCAGAGAGACTAAAGGTTACCTCAACTATATCAATAGTTTGGGGGGACAGTCGCAAGTCTAGTTCATAAGCATGGGCAGGGTAGAAAAGCCTGAAACCCTGTCTAAGACAGAATCCCTAGATGCGCAAAAACCTTGGTCTACTAAAAAAATTATAGTAGTTCATAAAAATTCTATGATATAAATGTTTTTTCCTGCATAATCATTAATCAATTCAAATTTTATAAATTCTAGTGTGACTTAAATACTTTTTATTATTATTAGAATAAGTGTTTTTTTTTAACTCTTATATGTAATTATTAATAGATTTAAATTTTATAAATTCTAACCAATATGATTTATATGCGATTACTATCTATAAGAAAAAAAATCTTGAAAACATATTTTAGGATGTCAAATCTAACTTATCAATGAGAACAAATAACAAAAACATATTTTAAGATGTCAGATCATGTTGGTGCACTAGAGCACATAAACAATGCAAATATTTTATTTTATGTATTTATTAATAAATTTACATTTTATAAATTCTAACAGATGTGACTTATATGCAATTATTATCCATAAAGACAAATCCTAAAAACATATTTTAAGATGTGAAATCTGACTTATCATTGAGGACAAATAGTAAAAACATATTTTAGGGTGTGACATCTTGCTAGTACAATAGAGAACACAAACAATGCAAATAGCTTATCAACTTTGGTTTTTCATTCATTTGGAATGATATGTGGATTATGCTTGCAAATTTGAGTATTGAGGAGTTTTTATTAGTTAATAGTTTGACATAGTATTATTAAATTATGATTTCTTTTGCATGATCACATGAATCTGATGGAAATTTTTCTTTAGAATGTTTTCTCTCATGTTATGTTGAATTGCAACGTCTTGGTATGTTGAAAGTGACTTTTTAATTACAACCCTTTTATATGTTAAAAGTGACTTTTGTGAACCACTTTCCCATAATAATAATAGTCAAATGAAATCATAATTATCCCATAAATAAATAGCACCACTTTAATATAAATACATTTTTTTTCAAACGTAATAAACATTATTAAACTTAATTACAATTAAGTGTCAACACAACTTTAACCCCAAAATAAAACAAAAAAAAAAAAAGTTTTGATATCATTGAGCCTTCACAATAATTAGATCATCTTCCCCCACATATTTTATGAACTTATGGAGATCTACAAACATGTCAAACAAACATAATTTCATATTGTTATAAGTTTTCTTTATAAATGGGCTACCACACAAAGTATAATTATTACATTACAACAAAGCTTTATAAAAATATTTTTTTCTTTAAATATTTCAATTGTTTTTAAGTTATACAAAATAAAAATAAAATAAAACAAACAATTACATTTAAAAAATAATAAATTAAATTATATAAAACAAATTCAAATTTAAACAAAACACCAAATCATATTCAATACATTTTTCTTAATTCATATATAGAATTTTGGAAAACAAATATCTTATATATAAATATAACAAAAATAACTCTATTCACCATATTGCAAACAATAAATTTTAAAATAACATTTATTTAATTTAAAAAATATAATAAATATCTACACAATAATAATAAAAAATTATAAATGATGTGAAAGTTGAAAGCTAGAGAAAAAAGATATGGAAGCGCTGCGAACCCTAGTCCAAGCCTTAGCTTCCGTCGGCCCTCATGGCTGCTCGATCTCCTCAGGGGGTTTCTCCTTCGGTGGGTGACTGCTGCGTCCTGATGCTGGGCGTGATCTACTAATTGGAGAACAACAAAACGATCTGCTGCTGAGAGGAATCGGTGGCTATGACAAGAAATGGATCATGCAGAAGGTTTTTTTGACAGAGGCAGCCATTACAGCGGCGGAGGTACTTTGTAATCCTATTCAATATGCACTAGAGGCCGCCAAGCTTGCTGGAAGACAGGCTGCTCCTGCGCGATCACTGAACATCACGATTTTAGTTTTTGACTGTTGGATTGTGTCCGACAATGGGGATCTGCACTGTTATGGTATGGCTCGTTGGATATGGCATTCTTATGAGTTTTTTTATATAAGCATAACAAAACCGCCCTGTTTCTTTTTCCCTAGGATTTATGGATATGATAGATCCGTTTCGAAGGAATATTGGCCTGCGCCCCTTCTTCCTGTTGATTACGGGGCCAGGGTAGGCTCAGATAGGTATCAAATCTTCATAAATCTGCCTTCTGGAAATTCGATCTTGGTTTGGGTAAATGTTCTTGATTCAGTGGAGGCATTACGGGATAGTCTAGCAAGCCACGTGGGTTATCCAGTATCCGTCTTCTATCTTGTGCATGTAGGAAAACCGATGCAGGACTCTTTAAATTTATCAGATTACCAAATTTCAAAGAATTGCTCCATTTCTCTGTTGCTTCGGTTGAGGGGGGAGCCGATGGCAATCCAAGAGGATCCTTCCCTTCACACAAAGGAACTGGTCCTTCATCTTACAAAGATGCAGCCCGATCAAAGGGGCCACAGACAGAGGCGACCTCTACTGTTCAGCCCAGCCCATACATTGTGGAAAAACTGGAATCCACACCAGTTCTGGAGATCAAAAACGAACAGGTTAAAGGACTTTTTAGTTCTTTACAAGCTGAAGCAGTTATTTGTAGGTTTAATGGGTTTTGGCCCAAATCACATGATCTTCATGCCTGGATCTTCCAAAACTGGACAAATAATTGCCAGATTTTACTATGTTCAAAAGGTTTCTTTATAGTTCAGTTCGATTCTCCGGATGAGTATCAGAAGGTCTTATTGCAAGGACCTTGGTTTTGGGGGAGAGCTGGGCTCTTCATAACCCCTTGGTTTCTAGAATTTGATGCTAATACTATGGTGGTTACAAAGATGCCGGTATGGGTGCGATTAACAAATACGCCTCTACATTTTTTGCATCATTTAGTACTAGAAGACATAGGCAATCTTCTGGGAAGATTCATCAAGAGTGACAATGAAAGGAAGGACAAGGGGTTATTTACATATGCCAGAATTTGTGTGGAAATTGACCTCAACAAAGGCCTCCCAGATAGATTACAGCTGAAACATGAATCCTACACTTAGTTACAGAGTCTTGACTATGAAAATACAGCTTTCAGGTGTCGATTCTGCCATCTGACAGGTCATCTTCAAGATACATTCCCACTTGCGAAAAAATTCCCAAAGAAGAAAAAGGGGACGACGACAAATAGAAAGAACTGGCAGGTAGATTATGTCCCATTTCTAGATGAGGAAGTAGGAAGTGAGGATGAAGAACAGCAAGATATGCAGAGAAACGAGGAAACATTGGTGCCTGATGATGCAAAAGCATAGTCAACAGGAAAACAGACATCCGGTGAGGACACTCAGACAATCTCGAAAAATCCGATGGATACATCTGCTAGTGGTCAAAAGCGTGCTCACGAATCTGCCAGTTCAGAATCTGATAAGGACTTAGCAGTGTTTCAACAACCAGAGGAGGCAGTCTGTAATCAGCTGATTGTGGCTGCACCTAAGAAAGGGGATTGGATTGAAGTGAAATCTAGGAAGAATGGGGGAAAAAAGGGGAGAATAGAGGAGTACTATAATCCTTGATCTCTCTGTTTGTATAATATTTTTTGTTGTTTTTCTTTTGCATGACCGGTAACAATTTGTGACAATGTATGGGACTATTTTGTCTCAATACATCTGCAGATGTAATTTTGTTCTTATGAAATAAAATTACGATTTTTTCCGAGGAAAAAAAATAATAATAAATTATAAATACATCCAAAAATCACATATACATCCATACCCTTTGAAATAGCTATAACCTCCTTTATATATATATATATATATATATATATACACACATTTTTTTTTCCAAAGAAGAAAATCATTTTATTCATAGTGAATAAACATGGGCTACCTTCTAAGAGCATACATAAAGTGCATCAAAAAAGCCCCACATTTTATCACAAAACTTTTGTGGGCTTCTCTTATCCTCAGCGGGATCCTCTTGTTCAACTTGTTTGTTTTTAGAAGCTTAAATTTGTTTCGTTTTTACAAGCTTACATACCTGTTAACTTCTTAGTTTGTTACAAAATGAGTCACCTCCATTAAGCCTGGAGGGAGGGCCAAATCCAATTTTGAGAATTTATCAACCTCGGTGTTCACCTAAGTGATTGACTCGAATGTAGCCATCTGTTCTCTTAAGGTTCTTAGCAGACACTAAATGTGAGGAGCATTTATGTGAATGTTTCCATTTTCCCAAAATCTATTATCAGCTTGGAGTCCCCAAAGAGCCGTAAATTTTGGACTCCTTTTTCCTAAGCCAATTTGAGAACTGCCGAGAGAGCTACAAATTATGCTTTGTTGTTTGTGCCCTGCCCCGGTGCAAATTTTATCTCAAATCTTGTATCCTCATTAAAGTCTAGGATACCTCCAACTCCCCCTATATATATACCCAATCAAATTTACATAAAAAGATCATTATAACAAAAACAAAAACAAAAGACACACGTTTACATTTAACAATTTCTTATTAAAAACAACTACTAGTGTGAAGTATATTTCATACCATGTATATAGCTGTTTGAAACAATATGCATCTTTCCATTGAGTAGAGCTTATCCATTGTTATTGGCATGGGTTAATTATGCTCTTAAATTTTTCACAGTTTTAAATTTACAGTAATAGCTGTTTGAAACAATATGCATTTTTCCATTGAGTAGAGCTTATCCATTGTTATTGGCATGGGTTAATTATGCTTTTAAATTTTTCACAGTTTTGAATTTACAAAATTGATGTCTTAGTTTTAGTTATAATGATTAAATGTCTATATTGTAATTTGAAAATTTACATTTTTTTCTTTTTTAATTTCAATTATTATAATTCATTATTTATAATTTTTTTCATAATTATAATAATAATTTATCATTTTTCCTTAATAAAAATAATAATTAAATAACAAATACCCATTAACTTGCCTCTCCGTATTTTAGAAAAAAGGCATACCTTACTTTATGTCATTGACAAAAAAAAACATTTATTACAGTGTCGTCACCTTATCAATGTTAAGTAAAAACATTATCTATATAATTCAATGGATGTAATTATAACAGTGTCTTAAACTAAATAAATTTTAATATCTCCTAGCTATTACTTAGCTTTTTTAATCACAAATATCAAACTACTCTTTTTGGTTGGGCTTGTATCTCTAGAAACTTGTTTTTTTATGGATCATGATATATCTAAAGTTAATGAATCTATGTATTCAAATGGTTATTATTAACTATTGATATACTGGTTTTGATTTTGGTTGGGCTTGTATTTTTAGAAACTTGTTTTTTTATGGATCATGATATATCTAGAGTTAATGAATCTATGTATTCAAATGATTATTATTAACTATTCAAAAAATATACATCATTAAGAAGTTATCTTTATCAAGTTATCTTTATGAGTTAACATTATAATCAACTTTATTGAAATCATTAATATTGAAATCAATACATTATATTAAGAAAAATGCATGAAAATTTTGAAGTGAAATTATTGATTTAGAAAAGATCAAATAAAAAAACTATGGTAAATAGATTGGAAAAAAAAAATTATGACAGTATTAATTTTGTAAAAGTTGAAATTTTTGCATACATTTCTAGTTATGTTCCCAATTGATTTCAATAAGATCAACTCGGAAATCATTGCACATATCATTGCAATCAAATCATTGTGTTTATCTTTTTGGTTTATTTTTTGTATTTAATTTTTTTTGAATTGGTTAAAACAGAAACCAATGTACTATAGTTAATTTCATTAAATTGGTCAAAACTGATTTTAATGTATTATAGTGAATTTTATTGAATTGGTTAACAAAATCAATATATTATATTCAAATTAACCCATTAACTTATTATAAAATTTGGAGTGAAAATATTGATTCTATAAATAGTGGAAAAAAATAATAAAAACAATGCAACAAAATTAATAATGTGGCATTATCAATTTTACAAGTATTGAAATTTATGCATCTAGCCTTAGTTATATTCTTGCTTGTAACTTAGTAAAAAACATGTTTTATGTAATATTTTATTATTTTATTAAAATGAACACTGACTTCACTTCTAAACAAAATAAAACATTGATAATAAAAAAATCCAAATTGTTAGTGTTAATGTTGTTGATCTATTTAGCACAGCCACAAGTAAATAAAGTCACCAATAAACATTTACAAGCACAGCCAACTACTTAGTTTTATAGAGATGCCTGCATGTTAAACAAAATCTAAACATTAAACTAATTAATATAAACATAAATCAAATACTCGTTAATAAATAGAAAACAAAATAATTATAGTTACTTCCTAATTTTCTCATAATTCAAAGTTTTAAAGAATCATTTCTCTCCACTAAGATATAACCCTTTCAGGATTTGCTAATCACACATTTTCCGCTTTAAAATCAATAGATTCCAATCAATAACACTTGGAACAAAAGAACCATAGGTTCTAAGATGCTTCAGATTAAACTATTCGTACAATCATAAATTGGTTTAGGTAAATTAAAACCAGCTTATGTGGAAAGCCGGTAGATGCCAGTCAAAAACATTTGATATCTGGACCGTTGTGCCGATAAATTTCATTGAGAGATGAAAGAATCAGGTTCTTTATAAAGCTATCTCCTTTTAACTGGGACATATAGTTTATTAGGTTAACAGATTCTTCTGACTGGCCTGTAAAAATGGAAATCAGGTTTTTATAAAGCCATCTCCATTAACTGTGACATGTCGTGTATTAGCTTAACAAATTCTTCTGACTGGCCTGTAAAAATGGAAATCAAATTACTTAATAGATAATCCAAAATAGTGTTCTTTGAACTGCATTACCAACAATCTGGTTTGAATCTGTGAAGTCATTGTGTCTACATAGTGCTACGTCTGTTGTATTATGTTCAAATCTTGAAAAGCACACTAAGATATACTGATAATTGCTCAATACAAAAACAATGATTCTGATTTTGAGTTGGGAAGCTCAAGGCTTTGCAGTAGCTCTGTGCCTATTAGGCATACATGCTCTTAAGTTCCGCACCCGCTAGTTACTAATCACAAAGTACTATAAAACTGCATTGGATTTTTTAAGTATGCATCCCAGCGTGGGAATGGATATCTTTTGCAGCAAAGTTGAACTACAAATAAGTGAAATAAAAACAAATCACCGCTCTTAGAGCAGAAATCCACTGTATGGGATAGCCACAGAGATTATTCGTTGCAAGCCTTAGGTAAGGCTTCTTCTTGAGGATCAGCTATCATTGTATTAAGTTCATCTATGGTACAGCTCAAGGCCTTGGTTGTGACTTGCTCATTATTATTTTGTGACTGCAAAATCAAAGCAAGCATACTTCAGCTGACAGCTATAGATTAGTTTTAACAGAGAAAATCCAGTTAGGAATATCTGGAAAATAATACTGTCAGCATGGAGGAGTATATATATCTTCTAGAATGTATAAAAGAACAATAAAAGATTTCCATAGTTAACTTCAGGACTATTACTTACCATAGCATGAAGGGCATACACAATGTTGGATCCAACAGTGTTTATGGTGCAACTTACAATCTCCAATTGATTGGCATCCAAGATAGAAAATAAATTGGCCAGAAAGCCAGTCTTATAGGGGCCCCATACTGTAATGAAAGCATGGCTGCCCACAACATTGGATCCAAGAATCTTTAGACCTGGATATGATGATGCAACTGGAACTGGAGGGATGTGAAGACCATGAGAATTCTCAGACTTCGTTAATGAGAATGAACTTCTGCTATGATGTGCTTCCATTTCTGATTTTTGGGCTTGCAAATCTTTCAAGTTAGCTTGGAGGGTCTTGATGTAATCTATGGCTTCATCAACAATTCTTCCTTTGTCTACCTGAGAAAAAAAATCTTCAGCGATTCAGTGTCTAGAAACTCAGGTTTGATAATAACAGCCCAAAAAACAACTCTGCAATCTGAATCTAACAATGTCTTCACATTTATGAAAATATATTTAAGCCACATTTGCATAATTCATGGCATATTTTGCTTTATTCAAGACATTATTCATCAAGTACTACCTTTGAATGGAGACCTATAGGTAACAGAGACTTTAGAGCATTGAGCATAGAATTCATTTTAGTCCTCCTAGCCCTTTCAGTCCATATGTGTATCTCATTATCAAGGCAAGTCTTCTTTGTTGAGGCTGGACTTTTATCCTCTCCTTGCAATGATGGACTTTTTGCACCAGCCCAACTCCTCTTCCTACCATTGGCCTTAGATTGCACCATTGATTGCTGCTTTTCTGGTGATCTCGAGTTTGTTGAAGTGTTGTAAGCAGAAACAATTGTGTAGAGATCTTCGGAGTCTCTGTACTCGGACATCATGCAAAACGGAGTGACAGAGAACATTTTGCAAATGGTATTAGAAAGAAAATGGCAGGCTCCCTTTAGGACTGAAGTTTATCAGCATCCCAAATCCTTATAAAGTTAAGGTCCTGATTGAAAGGTAACAACTACTCAGTCCTTTTCATTTCATGATGTGGTTTTTATTTGAACACGTATTGCATCAAGGACATGGAGGACATTTACAGATAGTTTTTTACTTTTTCAAGCATCTTTGCACATAAATCTTAACAGTACTATGATCATATCTACATCTGATATTGATTGGACGTCAGTAGTTATTTTCTTATAACTCTGTCGTCTGCATACTATTTTCTGCAAATGTGTCATTTCTTATGTTGAAAATCCCGCCACAACCACTGGGTTTATACATTTTGTTTTGATTGTGCACACTGCAGATACAAACAAATAAATATAAAAAAAAAACAACATGATTAAGAAGATTAAAGAAATAAACAATGACTACGTGCTATTTTCGTCAATGACTGTTGGTACTTTCCCGTTCTTTGCACATAGAGATATTCATAAGATCTCTGTTGGTAAAAGCAAACACAAAATTTTGGAAGTTGTCCGTTAAAGATTAAAAATGATCGAATAGTTTGACAATAAGGTGAGTCAATGATCACAACCTCCATTGAAGTTAGCAGGGCTTCCCTGGCGTCATGCTCTTGTCATGTTTTTGTAGTTGGCATTTAAACCAAAAAAACATTGGAAACATTTTAAGATTCCCATTTTTTAATTGAAAAATTTATTGTATTTAAAAATATAAATGATTAATATTAAGAAAGGTGTATTCAACTTATGATTAGCTTAATATGAAAAACATGTTGTAAATGAAAGTTAAGAGTTCAAATCACCCTAGTGTCATGTTTTTGACCTATATAGATACACTTAAAGTGGTATATAGATGCACTTAAAATGATAGTGGCATTGAATCCCTCACTTCAGCCCAACCCCATTACTAATTACCATATTCAAAACCTGCCTCTCTTACACCTTCAAGTCCCCTGATGGGCCCGTCCCTCCAACCATCATCCTTATTCGGTCGCAGAAACAGTCCCCATTCCTTTGTCAAAATCCGAGTTAATGCATGGGTTGGTGAATTCGAGTGCTGTATGCTCGCCAGGCCAGTTGCCCTATCCCCTGCCCCGAACCAGACTCACGTACTTTGCAACTATGCAAAGCCTGGGCTTCTCTTTGAGCATGGATCCGCAGAACCTGTACCGGTGCACATCCACTTCCTCAACGACAACCGACATTGGAAGAGTAACATAGTTGCAGTTTATTGCAGGTTTAGTCGACTTCTTTAAGCTATAAATCACTCCAGAATTGAAGCAACACATTAATTTTAGTTGTATAAATGTTGGCCACTATCCTTGTCCTCTGCAATTTCTAAAACTCACATCTCTCTAGTGGGTCAAGAGTTCAAGTCTCGGGGAAGAAATATTGGGTGGTTTCTGTGAGATTCAGATTTCTCTGGGAATGATTGTTCTTAGGGTTTAACTTTTCAGTATCTGGCAGCAGCATTAGCATTAGGGTTCTTGTAAGTGCGAGCAAGAATGGCAGGCTTAGGCAAGTACACATATGCAGCTTTCTTGGTCGTTGTAATGATGATAATGGGAGCAGCAGACGCAGCAGAGGTGAAGGCATCTGCCGCCAGTCCAACAATGGAGACAGGCGTTGCTTCAATGGCTGACCTTCCTTCTCTATTCGTCGCTCTCATCGCCTCCTTTGTTTCCTTCCTAGCGTATCTCTTCCTCAACTAAGATCTATAGTGGGTGCTCTTTGGTCAGTTTCTATGGTTAAAGAGAGCCGGCTCCTATTATATTTATCTATAAAATATGACATTTCTTTTTGTGTATGAACTATGTATTTGACATTATGAATTATAGGTATTATAGTGTTATTTTCTGGAGGATGGCCAGAGAACTTAGTATATGTAGTAGAGCAATTTTTGACTTTCATTGTTTCTCCATTCAAGAAATAAATGGACCTTTCATCGTCAAGAGACTTGATATATTCTTTTTACCATGCTGTATGGATTTCACATTACAATGGCGGTGCAGTTATTTGGGGTTTCTGTGTTTTAGGGTTATTTATGAATTTCTTTGAAAAAATGTATGTTACTTTCCTAAAGAGGAATTTCAGGGAGCTTCTCTAGATCTCGATGAATAAAAACATGCAATTTCCATTGTTGCAATGTGAATTAAGGAAATGCGGGTTCTAAGTAGTTTGAAAGCAATGCATATATGAATCAATATTATCAGTGTTTTCTTAAGTGGGAAATTGCTTATTTTGATTTTGTTTGGCTGGAACAATGAATTCCATTGTTCATGATGTATGTTTGGTCCATGATGTTGCTCGATCTATAAATTGTGTGATGAGAAATTCACTCTTGTTGTTAGTACAATAGTTTACTAGAATAACCAATGGAGGTTGGAGTACTTGGGATTGTTAACATTAGTTTAAGATTAAAAACCAAAGAAATGGGTTTGAGATCAAAAACCCCATCATCAATGACATAAGAAAAAAACTAAGTTTTTCAAAAGGAAATCACTAGAAATATGTATAGTCTTGCAGCATATGACTTAGACCCACACAATAATAGGTCCAAGTGTGCCTTGTGTGGCTTTGATCAAATCCTCTCAGCTTTTTTAAATGAGTTATTGACTATGCAATCCACTCTTTTTCTCTTTTCTATATAAAAGAAGATTAAAATCACATGTTACAATGTAGACTTGTCATGGCCTAGCTAAATTCACATCACATGCTACAATGTAGACTTGTCCTAGCTCTTTCATTTCTATCAAGGAGTGTCCAAAATAAAATTCTTCCCATATGGAATTGGTGTATAAACATTAAAGATTTGAACATGCCTTCGAAAATGTGTGTGCACCAATAAGACTTAAATCTAGTGTTCAGTGCATTGACGATATAAGATAGCTCAAAAAACTTCAATCTCACAATGCATAGAGCCCTAAAACTACCCCTTGAGCACTTAACACAACTCCCCTTGCATTTCTTTTTCTTCCAACTTTGTCTCTTGGATGAAAAGGATTGTAGGTTTTTATGTCCAGGTAAGATACTGAACACATTGAATTGACTACCCATTCCATTACAATTCTCGAAGATGACTTCCATTATATCACTAATGAAGGATTTGTATTTCCATTACGAGAATCTGATGACTTCTACATTCTTAGAAATTCTATCGATAGTATTTTAACTCTAGACCGAAAAGAAACTCTAGACCGAAAAGAATTTTCAATAGAAGTCTTAAGCCCCAGGATACTTTATTTCTATGCATTTTATTATCTCTTTTATTTTTTGTTATTTTCCTTTCAAGCTTCTTTGGACGTCACTCTTCCTTTAGATCTTCTTCCTCGATCTCTAGTTGTTGTTTCAAGATTTTTATGAGTGAGATTTTTAGTTGACTCCAATCACCGTGGACTAACTTTCCCAAGAGAAGATTAAGTTTCTATAGGAGCTTGATATAAAAATGAGACCATAACTCTATTATCAACAAATGGATTTTCTAGGAAAAGAGATGGGGCAAAAGATTGAATAGGGATCGTCTTCACTCCCTTGGTCTCAAGGGACGGGGGATTAGCTAATAAGAATAGTGGGAGAATGATCTAAATAAGGAGAAAAGGAACAATGCACTTGTTTGAGGATGGAGTTACAACTTCGAATGGCACACTAAAGAATAAAGACCGAGGTTTTTACTTCCAAAGGAATTTTTAATCTATTGTCACTGAGTGTCTTTCTCAAAAGGAGTCTAAACAAGAGTTGCATGTGTTCAATGTTTGGTAAAATGGCCATATTCATAATAAATCTTGCACTTGAATGAGAGCCACTCAATCCAACTTATGAATGTGAGTCCAATTATTCAATAACAAATTGATGGATTTAGAGATTCCTTTATCCATAGCCACTCTCACACAAATTTTGGGAGAAGCAAACATTCATGAATTTAGCTTATATTTGTCAATATATTTTTCAAGGGAGTTACCAAACGCTGCCAAAGCATCATGACTCTAGCAATGCAAGGTAAAATGAGGTAAATGAACCCAAACAGGGACCACTGATGAAACATTACCTTCAAATCAAAGTTGAATATCCACCTATTAGGAATCTTGTCCTACAACCCCATGAAATAATCTCCATTTCATTATATCAAATCTCTATCCTCCTTATTCTCAAACAAGAAACTCTAAAATCCTTCACCACAAAAAGAAATGAGACAAGTTACATTTTATTAACATCTTCTAGTTTTTGGATATCCACGACTCCATGGGTCTAGGATATGACCAAAGCCTTGTAAATTTCCCAATCAACCCACACTCAACCATGCTAAGGCTTTGAGATAGTGGGCCATTGAAGGGAGGATTACTGCAAGAATTTCATAATATTTTTTAACAAAATTGTACAAAGAAAAATTATTTTCGGCAATTTCTAGATGGATGTGGTAAGAGCCTAGAAGATTGTACCTTGAAGAGAAGGGAGTTGAGAGTAATGCTCACCCCTACCCCCATCTCCCCCCATCCCCTAAAACCATAACAATAGGATCGACTTGATGATGAATAAATCACGGGGGGCTCACTAGGAAGGGCAATATCATATCAACTCCATTCATATTGGGGGTTTGAATACTCCTAAAAACCTCAAAAAAATATTTCCTCCTATTAAGGGGTCAAGGGGTTTTTTAATTTGACATAGTAATATAAATATTGGGGGTTGTTTTATTTCGGTGGGATGAGGAATAAAATTCAATTGTGGGATGGATTCATATATATAAATTATTCTTCATATATTTGGAGGCCGCCCAGAGACACCTATATTCCTATATTCCCACCTATACTCCCACCAATTCCTCCTATATCTCACACAAGGATGTGCCTTATCAGATTCCTCATTGAATCCTCTCAATGACCTATTCCTCGAGAACAAGTAGGAACTATGAAAGCTTTTGGCTCGGAATGTTAATATCCATGCTCCCCTAGCATGGATTACATGCATCGACTAGAGCCTCGATTACTAATTTTTTTTAAATATTAGTTATATATATAGTATGTGTGTGCATATCAAATATAATGTTTTATGATATTGTTTTTAAAATATTTATGTTAAATAGAGTTTTCTGTAATGTTAAGTAAAGTTAAATGTAGAAAGTGATTGTATATAATGTAACACCCCGGTTTTGACCCCATGGTATTAAATTGCATATGAGATAAATATTGTACTTAATCGTGGCGTGGAGCCCAAGGCAAAGGCCCACCATGGATTTAGTGTTTTATGTTTCAGCGATTAAAATCTATGCTGATGGTTTATGTGCTAGCGAGGCACAATGTGTTTTGAGACATCATGTAAAATGCAAATTAATAAAAATACCACAACTAGCTACACGCCGCAACGTTAAAGAGATGGGGGCATGATTTCACAAGGAATAGGGAGGGGAAACATTCAAACCTTTGAAGCCAATGGGTAAAAGCCAATGTCTAAGGGAAAACCCATAGAGTGGTCCACTACCCTTTTTGTCTTTTGTGCCCAGTCATCTCTAAGTTGGTGGAGAAGTTATTTCCTTGGGATGGGAAAGGTATGGAGGTCAAATTCGAATTTGGGAAGTCACCCATTTTTGGAAAGTGTGTTTTTGACTTGTGGGGCAAGTAAAAGCTTGGGAAGGCATGCCCAAGCCATTATGCACCCATGCCTTTCATTTCTTCACCCATTCTCACTCACGTGGGCTCTTTCACGCAGCAGGAAAGGGGTTGAGCTCTCCCCTTCACGATTTGGCAATCTACCGATGTTCTCCATGGTTGGGGAAGTCATTTTCTGGAATGTTGAGTGCATATGCAAGGGATATTCACGTTTTAGTGTTTTCTAGGGGCCGTTTTTGTCTCCCTCACGATTTGAGTCATTTTCTTCTTTTTCCCATGCTCAAAATTTGTTTTCTGTGTTGCTAAGCGAATGGGAAGGAATGGGCCACGATTTTGGGGTTTGAGACGGCCGTTTTGTCTCTATGAGCAAGCTGGGAGCTTCCCTCGCATTTTTCTGCATTTTCCTCACTTTCTCTAAGCTGGGAAATCCATTTTGTTATTTTCGTGTGAATGGCTAGAGGAGATTCACAATCTGTGGATTTGGGGAGGTCATTTTGCTTCCATAGTGCCATAGATGTTTTCCTGAGTTCAGATCTACGATCTGAGGGTTTTATGAGGTCGTTTTACCTTTGTGAAGCCCAAGAACGTTCTTGAAATCATATTTGCTCATGCAGGGTTGTTTTCCCCAATTGGCATTTTCGTTTTGGTTCCGAAGAACATTGTGTTCATACCCAGCAATGTGTGTGGCTGCGTTTTGATTAAATGGTGGGCTGTGTGTTTGATGAAAAGTTTGGCTTGGATGAGTAAGCCAAGGAACCCCATGTTATTGGCTTGTTGTCCTAATAGCCTATGAAACCGAGTTGTTCATTGGCTTAGCTAATTAGTCTGTGAAACCCAACTGTATGTTGGCTTGACTGTGGAAGTGTGGTTTTGGCTATCTGTGAGCCTGTTATTACCTAATGCCTTGCAGAATCATGCCCAGCTCAAGGGTGGCAGTGATGCTGAGAGATTGATGAGCACGTTGGCCTATGGTTGGGTGGAACGTTGCAGCGACGTAGCTAGTTGCGGGCCAACTCCTTTTCCAGATAAGTATTCTTGTGTATTTTATCTCTTCAATGAATGGTTTATGAATTAAAATGAACATGAGGAATGCATGAATGAAATAAATGTGTTTGCTTCCGCTATAGATTGCATTATGCATCTGTGTATGTTTTATATTAATGCATTTTATTTTTATGTGTATGATCATGGGGCTAGATTGCCCAGTTTGACAGCAAAAGTGTGTTGGTTGCGTCCTCTCCATCGTTGGTATGAGGGGTGGGGACGTGACATATAAGATGGTCAATTAAGGTAGAGGAAATTTAGCACAATGGATAAGAAATATTTCATTGGGACTTAACTTTTTGTCAATGGATTGTTTCAAGTTTTTTAAACATGTTTAAAATTCTCTTAATACATTTTCCCCATGAATCAATACTATTTATTTGTTGTAGTTTATTCTTAGTGAAAATCAAGTGTTTGCTCACATATTGTCTCAATAAATAAAATACAATGAAATGTAGGGAAGTCCATCCACGAAAGGGTTTCAATTTTGCATTTTTATGGAGTTCAATTTATTAAGCTTATACAAAACATGATCTCTCTATGGTTATACTTGTATTTACATGATATAAAATTGGGCGATTGGCATGTTGTGGTATGAAACATCTGTGATTCTCATAAAGTTTTTAAGCATTGCAATGACTATTGAACTATCGGTCTTTTACATTCTTTGTTACATTGATCTCTTGACTAAGTTGCCCTTTACGCATTTTTCCTTCCCCATTACTTTTTCGTTGGGTCTTCCACTATCCAATGCTACAAATTGATTGGTCTCCCGTGCAATCTCGGTGGGATCATTATTAGCATTATACTATTATTTATTTAACATCATGTTTTCTTATACTAAGATGTGTTAGGGATCCTATTTGTTACAACTTGATAATATGATATAAAGGGGGTATTAAAAATGGGTCGAAATAAATGGATACCTACAATATCTGGTGAAACTATGGGTTTTCTTAATTGGAAAGGTATATTGGGAGAGGGGTTCAACAATACTATTTTAGGAGGATTTTTCCAATATTTAGTGAAATTAGGGAAATTATTTAATATCCTACAAACGTTCGTACTATGTAACAAATTCACTGAGTGAACCCCCTTTGGAATAAATAAGATAAAGCTACAAAGTTCAACACTTGTAATGTTTACACCAAATGTAATGCATAATTTCATCCAAACTTTGGTGATACATTGATCGGAAAGAATGAAAAAATGAAAACTTAAACTAATGTTAAAATGAGTTCTAGCATTAATTCACTTTAAAACTACGAATGCCAATGAACTGTACAATGTTTATGTAAAACTTAGGCAACTTTCATGTAAATAAAGTTCAATGAATATTGATTTGCTTTGAGATGAGACCAAATAAAAAGGAGACTCTTGGTTGATTGGTGGACAAAAAGAACTTTATATATTTCATTCACAAATAAACAAGAATAGAGTTGCATAGAAACTACATACTTCCCTTTGTTGGAAGGGAATTAAGTAGATAAATGAAAACATCCACTAAAAGTTGTTTGTTAGTGATATAATGTTATGTTCAAAAGAGTTTCTTTGCAATATAGTTTATGTTCATGAAGCAATTTGTGCAATTGAGTAAAACTATTGGTATTGAAATCTCCATATATGATCCAAACATATAGAGGTGGTTATGGGAGGAGATGGCTGTAGTTTGTAGACCATGAAAAGCGACATGACTAATTGACACATGTTACAAGTTACTTTTAAAGAGGATAATAAGTTTTATGTTGAGTATATAAATTCATAAAATAAATGAAAAATCATAAGAAAATTAAAGTTATCGTATTTGTCATATTAATAGGTCCTTGTTTGTAAATTGGGTCTATCCCAAGTGGTTGACATATAAGGGAGTATTACCCCCTCCCCGCAAGTTCTATTCACATAAGCAACATGTTGAGTTCATCATGAGTATATTGTTATGCCAAAGGGTTTGGCATGTGAACATGTCAATTCATAAAAGGCCCAAAAGGAAGAAACTTAAGATTAAGAATTAAACTCTACTAACAAAAATGTGTTAGACTAAAAAAACAGATGCAGGAACTAGAATTGTCATTCATTAAAAGAAATTAAATAAATGAAAATATCTTCTAATTCCATTTATGAGTAAATGGGTTGTACATTTTGCAACCTCTCACTATTGTTAACACACATGGTTAAAGGGCAGCAATTTAAACCCTCAAGTCCTTGTAATTGAAATGCACTCTTTGGTTTACCATGTATTAAAGGAAGTAACAAAGTGTTAATCATCCTCATTCAAATATATAACATTCTCTCTTTCATAAAACATTAAAAAAATTAACATAGTAATACAACATTATTTCATCCTATTTTTCTCAATGTGTATCTTCATTACTTTGCTTCATTCATTTTCATGTTTTAGTGCATTATAACATCATCAATCCAATTTCTTTCAATTTTCCTTCAAATTGCATCTTAGAGTCGAATCAATGTGATTTACAAGTAAATCTAACTGAAACATAACTAGCATTGGGCTAACATATAATTTAAAAGGGACTCATTAATACTTTTACATCTTATTTTTCTCAGTGTGTATCTTCATTACTTTGCTTCATTCATTTTCATGTTTTAGTGCATTATAAATAGTCAATCCAATTTCTTTCAATTTTCTTTCAAATTGCATTTCAGAGTTGAATCAATGTGAATTACAAGTAAAACTAGCTGGAGGGTAACCAATATTGGGCTAAGATATTATTTAAAAAGGACTCATTAATACTTTTATATGTTTTAACCTTATTAGTCAATGGGATAAGTGACTTTATTTCATCATATCTTTAATCACCATTAACAAATAAAATGATATGATGAATAGGCTATGATAACTTTCTTTACTTTCCTTATTGGTTATATATACAAATTAACAACTTGTGTCTAAAAAGATACAAATTTATTTACTCCCACCCATTGCATCTAGTGAAGATTTTTATGTAACTAGCCCATTTATTGTAAAATTATACATTCTAGTATCTCATTCTTATTGGCATAGATATGATGCTATTGAAAATTAACATGTTAGAAACTTTCTCTAATGTCTTCTAGAAACACCTTCTATTTCTCAAATGTACTCTACAAATCAAGCTTTTGACATTCTCCCAAAGTGAGAGAAAACTCGCTATATGACATATATATGTTATCTTTATTAATTAACAATCCTTCAAACGAGATTGACTCCAAAAATTTAACAAAGGAACTACATGGAGACACAATAGGTTGTTTCCTTTGCATTCTTGAAGCCTATTTCAAGACTCAAAGAAAATATTTCAAACTAAATTCAACCCAAAATATGACAATGCACTACATGGGTAGACAATAAGTTGTTTCCTTTGCATTCTTAAAACCTATTTCAGGATTCAAGCAAATGTGACAAATGCATTAAACATCTCATGGAAGTGAAAATCCTTTGCCCAAGATGAACACACACAAAACCTTACCATACACAAATCAACCTCCAATAAGAGCCTAAGATGATTTCAAGGCTTTTGTCTAGAAAACAATGCTGCATGTCAAGATACAAAGACGCCATGTTGGCTTGTTAACTACAATTTAAACAGAATCAACATTGAATTTAGTGGTTAATTGAAGACTTCAACAAACTAAAACTATTTTTAAGAGTGTTTGTATTAATCTTATTCTCCATTTGATTCCTCGGTGGAATGACGATAAATTTCTTCCCAATTTCTCCATTAGAATGGAACACGCCTTTCAATCGAGATCCAAGAATGATGCTACACTTCCCAAGACTAATCAGTCATCTTCAGTGATATTCACAACCCTAAAAAAAAAAAGGCCTTTCTTCCCCTTCTCTTTCAACCCCTATGGGTCACTGCCATGAAACAATCAATTCCATTGGCCAAAGGGAAAAAGAAATGTTCCTCCTACCACAAGTGGTGATTCCAATAACAAATATTGTTGCCTTCAGACAAAATATGCCAGGGCTCTTTCTAATGAACAATAATAGCCAATCAAATGAGCTATTATTAAAGAAAAAATTGGGAAACTAATGTCAGCAATCCCAACTACTCCAACCTCCATTGGTTATCATGGTAAACTATTGTACTAACCACAATAGTGAATCTCTCATCACACACAATTTATAGATCGAGCAACAAAATGGACCTAAAATACATCATGAAAAATGGAATTCATTGTTTCAGCCAAACAAAAGAAAAATAGGCAATTTCCCATTAAAAATAAATACTGATTCATATATGCATTCGCTCTACGCATTAATTTCAAACTACTTAGAACCTGCATTTCCTTAAAGAACCTTGCAACAATGGAAATTGCATGTTTTTATTCATCCATAGCTCCTTGAAATTCCTTTTTAAGAAGGTACCATACATTATATTCAAAGAAGTTCATAAATAACCCTAAAACACAGAAATCCCAAATAACTGCACCGCCGTTGTAATGTGAAATCCATACAGCATGGTAAAAAGAATATATCAAGTCTCTAGAAGCATACAAAAGCAACAGTAAGCACAATGAAAGGACCATTTATTTCTTGAATCGGGAAACAATGAAGTCAGAAATTGCTCTACTACATATACTAAGTTGTCTGGCCATCCTCCAGAAAATAACAATACCCATAATTCATAATGTCAAATACATAGTTCATACACAAAGAATGTCATATTTCACAGATAAATATAAAAGGAGTCGGCTCTCTCTAACCATAGAAACTGACCAAAGAACTCCTCTGCTACTTTTGTTGCTCCCATTATCATCATTACAACGACCAAGAAAGTTGCAGATGCATACTTTCCTAATACTGCCAATGTTGCTCGCACTTACAAGAACCCTAATGATACTGGTAGATACTAAAATGTTCAAACCATAAGAACAACCCTTCCCAAAGAAATCTAAATCTCATAGAAGCCACCCGATATTTCTTCCCCGAGACTTGAACTCTCGACCCATTAGAGAGATGTGAGCCCTAGAAGTTGCAGAGGAAAAGGATAGTGGCCAACATTTATACAACTAAAATTAATGTGTTGCTTCAATTCTGGAGTGATTTATAGCTTAAAGAAGTTGACTAAACCTGCAATAAATTGCAACTATGTTACTCTTCCAATGTCGGTTGTCATTGAGGAAGTGGATGTGCACCGGTACAGGTTCTGTGTATCCGTGCTCAAAGAGAAGCCCATGCTTTACAGAGTTGCAGAGTATGTGAGTCTAGTTCGGCGCAAGGGAGAGGGTGGCTGGTTTGGAGAGCATACATCATTTGAATTCACCAACTCAGATTTCAACTAAGTAGTGGGAATTGTTTTTGCGACCGAATAAGGACGACGGTGGAGTGGGCCCACTACGGGACTTGAAACTGTCAGTCGACGTTGCCAAGGGATGGTCGCGGTGATTTCGTTTTCGTAGAAATAGAAAAGAATGTCTGGGATCTATTTATATATTTAAAAATGTAATTCTAATAATGAAAAATCACAATTTTATTTAAATCTAAAAATCATTCAAATTATTTTAAAAAAATAATAACAATCAAATAGTTGATATGAAATTGGTATAAAAAAAAAACATTTGAATGTTGTAGTACTAACATTTATGAAATTGGTATAGAAAAAAAAAAACTTTTGGTCTGACAAACTTGGGTTGCATCAACCATTAATTCATTGGATTTTGGGTATCATTTTTTAATTACTTCACTCTTAAAAGTATTGAACTTGACTCGTCTTGCTACATTTTAACTAAATAAATTAGTAAAAATTAACTATAAAAAATGATTTAACAAACATTGTTACTTATATTTATTATAAAAAAAACTCAAAATTTTAAACAACACAAACTAAAACCGATTATTGTTTATTAAGAATTCTTAAAAAATTGAAACATACATTGATATTTTTCATAAGGAACAAATTAAACTTATGCTTCTAAACGCTAATTTATGCATCCAAAATCCCCGCAAAGTCAATTAAACTAGAAGATTGTAACTGAAGCTTAGTATATGTTATAAATTTCAATGCATGTTGCATCGAATTTGCGTTAATTTTAAAACATATATAAGTGAAGCCAAACCTTAATAATTGGTATTTTTTAACTGATTTTGAATTAGAAAAATCTAATTATGAACCATTAACAATGAATTTCATGCTATAAAAAATATAATTACGAGTCATTTACAATGAATTTTATTTTATAAATTTTTTTTAATAAATTGAATTCATGGGTTATTTTAGGGTTTGATTTAACACACAAACACACAAAAATATTAATGATATTATCTAACGGGTGTATATATGGGGTTAAAGGTATACAATATGACTCCAAGGGGGGACATTTATGGGGTTAAATGTATATGTAATGTATTGACTTAATAAAAGGGTCTTATGCAGAATGAGTGCATAAGTATATATAAATGTAATGTAGTCATTGTTGAGAACATGTGAAATGATTATAGGAATGCCTTGGGGTAATCAAAAAAGAAACTATTGTAACTCATCTCTCTTATCTATATTGGAGTTGTGATATCACAAGAAAGAAGAGTGCACACTATGTATAGAATTGTAAACATGGAACACAACTCCAATATAGATAAGAGAGATGTGTTACACAAGAAATCCTTAAAGAATAGTATATCCTTCTCGAGTTACCCCAAGACATTCCTATAATCTTTTCACACATTCTCAACAATGACTACATTACATTTATATATACATATACACTCATTGCACATGAGGCCCCTTCACTAGGATGACACATTACACATACATTTAGCTCCATATATGCCTTCCTTGGGGTCATATTATATACCTTTAACCCTTTATATGCCCCCCTTGGGTCATATCAATTAAAATGTCAAAATAAAGTTATTACATCAAAATCCACAAAATCTTCTATTGATGTTTTGAGCAAATATGGAGAGCTTCGAACTTTAAAACATTTATCAATTATTCAACACACAAATCTATGAATCAAATCAGCCACACAAAACATTCATCCACATAAGACAAGATATACCCTGGGAAAACCCTCTTAATACAGAGGATGAAAAACCCAACAATTATTTATGAGTATATTAGATAGATTTGCAAAGAATGGTTTACAACATAATAGCATATTGCTCGATAAGAGAAACACATAACAATAGAGAATGATAATCAATTGTAAATGAACTTTCCATGTTCTCGACACATTAATAACAAGTAATAAACCTAGCAATGAACAGAATAGTGAATGCTTGCATGCCTTTAGTGCACAAATGCAGTACAAATTCGAAATTGTCTTCATGGAATATTAATTCCTTACATTATTCTTCAACATGCACAACTAATGCACCATACCTTCCATTAAGGACACTAAATGATAGTTAACTAATATCGGAATGAACTCAACATCTAACTAGATGCATGTACACTTAGTTAACAAGCTAACTTAAGTTTCTTTGTGCTTTAACTCAATTTTCATCATGCAGTTCACTTTATAACTGAAGTGTCATCCTTTAGTTTAAATAAAGTATAAATACTTTAATTAACTAGTCCATTTATACTAACACGTAGTTATCTATTATTAACTTAATCATGCTGACTGATTTACTTTGCATGGATCACTAAACTTCATAACTAAAAAATCTATAACAGAAGCACACATTGTAACTTAACTTAAGTTTACAATTTCGAGTTTCACTTAGTCATCATTAGGAAATTTGAATTGTCTTATGCATTATCTCTTTATCTGTATTGCATGGTCTATATGTGTTAACTTTAATTATTCATCATATCATAATATTCTCATAAGAATTATCACATGTTATGATCATACTATATTACTCTCGAACCATGTAGTAATGTGCTAAAGTAATTCACTTTAGAGGTGACCAATCTCTAGAGGAGACTCATTATCTTTATCCATCTCAAATGACATGGTTATTAATATAGCACATAACATTTTGTACTTCAACATGAAAAGCACTTCACCTCTATAACCGGAGGCCCACCTCTATGGATATCCACTCTCTGGATGACCATGTGAGAATCAATGAATTGATATTAACCACAAGTTCGACTTGATGTTAACCACAAGTCCTTAGTCTTGATATTAACTATAAGGCATTACAATACAACATCACCACCGCAATCATACGAGGATACTTAGGACTTGATATTAACCACAAGTCTAAAGAATTACTCTTGATACTGTACATTCAACACTCTCTCTCAGGGAGGGAGACATTCTCTACTATACTGGGCATTTTCTACCATACCAGGCATTTTATTCCATACTTAGCTTGTCTCAGAAGCACCCATACTTCGTATACAGACATAGGCTTTGTTAAGACATCCTTATTCTTGCAATTTTCTCTTCAATATCAATGTACTAAAGTCTTACATTATAGGACCGTGACTCTGATGAAGTGATGCTTCATCTTAATGTGTTTCAACTTAACATGAAACACCAGTTTCTCAAAAAGTTTGATTATAACACCTAATATCTATAGGATCGAGTCTTTTATCCCCATAGGTAGCTTTCCAAGCTACACTATTCCTCAGCAGGTAGTACTATCTGCAATATACTTTGCTTTTTGTAGTACCATACACCTTACTTCTACAGTACTAGCCACAATACACTTAGCTTTAGTAGTACTTTCTGCAATATATATAGATAATCCTATGCTATATAATAGGTCTTCCATATATCAATTACAATATAGAACTTATTCTAATGTACCTCAAAGGTACTCAAACATATGCTTAGTAATAAGCATAAAAACCAACAAGTTTGCTAAGTACCTTAAGAGACCAACCGACTACTTATTCATGGTAGAATGATATGGATATGATCCGGAAAGTAGTTTCCCTAAATTATAAACTATAGATTTAAAAATACAAAAAATTTACAACACATTGAATGTGCAATATCTTGCAGAAAGGGAAATATATTTTTTCCTTTATATCATCAACATTTTGTTGATTCCTAGAATCTTCTACTATCTGGAGAAGTTCTCTGTGAGCTTCCCATTCTCTATGATGTTCTCCAAGGTATTATCACTTTCATAGTGATTCCATATTCTTTTATCTATACCATAGTACCCCTCTAATCAATTATGTGGCTATCTAACCTCTCCAAGAGGTTTGATTGTTCCCCAACAATCTAGACTATAACTCCTCTCGTGTATCTGATAGTCTCTGAGACCTTGACTATTTATTTTCTCATGTGGACTCTATTCACAATATATTCTACAACCCATGGTTGTCTAATTCATATACCATGACTTATCATAGTTATGTGCAACTTAGTGGCTTAACCGCTACATGAATTTAACAGAGCCATGTACCACTACATAGCTATACTGATCCATGTTTCAATTCATGACTAACTGGTGGGAAATTTATCTACTGCTACCTATGGAGACACACCAATACTCCCTCTTCAACTAGAGGAGTCTTTCTGTATTACATTAAGCTTGTCCTGGAAAAAAGGATTAGAAATATTGCTAGCAATTATGCTCATCTGTGGATATGTGTTAGAGTTGTACTACTCTTTTCTGCACCATGTCTCAGATATAACTAACTAGGAACCTCTTGAAGCTTTTACTACTTTAAAACATGCTCTATATGGAGCATCTTCTTTGATGTGATCTTTCTCAATCACTGCACTAGTCAGAATCCTTATATCCTTGAAACTGTATTTCACTGACTGAGACATATCTGAATCCACACTCTTGTACAAAGTAGGTACCACAACACAAGTTTTATTGTACAGGACTATACATTGACTGTAAAGCATACATTCGATCCTAATGTTAACTAGGTATATCTAGGATCTTCTCAACAACTTGTAAGATCCATCAAATTTGAATAGAAATCAGATTCATCTTCATATGTGTGTCCATGGACTTATAGTCCATTGTCCTGGATCCTTTCAAGAACTCTACTAAACATTTTCCTTAATAGAGGAAAATATTATCTAGTGACTTGCACACCTCTAATATCAAGAATGATCCAAGATTCTTAAATATAGCTTCCTTCTGAATATGAGCACCCTTAGATCTGATTTGTAAAAGCATATTATAATCAAACTGGAAAAATATATATATATATATATTTTTATTGTTTTGTGTGGTATCACTCTTGATCTCTAATTCCTTGTGGATATTATTGGAGTCCTTCTATATTCATTCCAACTTTAACTCTACAATTTTACTCTCATGTAAGTAGGTAGTGAATATTTGCGTAAGGAAACCGGATCCCATGCAAACTAGAGTGAATGCTTTCTTGATATAAAGGAAATACTCCTTCCGGCGGTCATCATCCTATTCCTAGGATGATTTCTTAATCCTATGAGACTCTTATTATACAAAAAATCCATTGGAGAAGGATAAGATCCAATCCAAAAATCCTTGGGTCGTTCAAACAATTTGTCCAGTTTGGAAAACCAACCACAACAAAAATTATGAAAATTCATCTTCAAATACCTGAGCGTGTCTCCCAAACCATTGTGATTTTTTTGAAATCTACTCTAAGCTCAGGTCAAATTTCCCATTTGGTAAGTGGGTTTTAATGGTTTTGTATGATTCTACATGGTTTGATCTAAAATGCTCCACGAAATTGGTTTCCTGGAATAGTGAAAAGAATGGTGCATAATGAATTTCTCTAGATTAGCCCTGCATTGGATGAGGCTTGCCAATCACCGAGGTCACATAGGAATATAGGCCATTCTCCCCAAGAATGTTTAACACCCTTTCCTTCCACATGATAAAATTAGAATTACCCTCAAGACTATCTTCCGGTCGCACAGAGATCGATGTCATGTCTCTCGAACTTTACTCGACCCTTAGGATCTACATAGGCTTCTAGTTACTTGCACAAACTCATCTTCTTAACCCCCTAAGATATGATACCATGTTGATGTTTTGAGAAAATATGGAGACATTTTAACTTTAAATTTTTTATCAATTATTCAACACATAAATCTCTGAATCAAACCAACCACACAAATCATTTGTCCACATAAGACATGATATACCTTGGGAAAACCCTCTTAATACAGAGGATGAAAAACCCAACAATTATTTTCAAGTATATTAGATAGATTTGCATAGAATGGTTTACAACATAATAGTAAATTTCTTGATAAGAGAGAGCACATAGAGAGAATAATAATTAGTTGTAAATGAACTTGACATGTGCTTGACACATTAATAACAAGTCATAAACCTAGTCATGCATAGAATAGAGAATGGGTGCATGCCTTTAGTGCACACATGCAGTACAACATTGAAATTATCTTCATGGAATATTAATGCATTACATTAAATATTCAACATGCACAACAAATGTGCAATACCTTCCATTAAGGACATTAACTGATAGTTAACTAATATTGGAGTGAACTCAACATCTAATTGGATGTATGTACAATTAGTTAACAAGATAACTCAATTGCCTTTGTGCTTTAACTCAAGTGACATCATGCAATACACTTTATAATTGAAGTGTCGTCTTTTAGTTTAAATTAGCTAGTCCATTTAAACTAACACTTGGTTATCTATATTAACTTAATCGTACCAATTGATTTACTTTGCATGGATCATTGAAACTTAATAACTAAAAAATCTATAACTAAAGCACACATTGTAACTTAATTGAAGCTTAGGATTTCGAGTTTCACTTAGTCATCATTCGAGTTTTACCACTTTAGGGTATTCAAATGGGTTTCCTTCTACAAAATCGCGAAGGAAACACAGGTTTTTTTCTACAAACTTGTGAATGGGTCAAAGAATCCATTTTTCAGGGTATTTCCAAGCATTTTCAGGAGTTGGTGTCTTCTAGAAAGTTTTTCCTTGGTCCAATTCATTTCCAACGGTCTAGAAAATAGGTTAAATGGAGTTACAGAAATCCATATATGTCCCTTCCATCCACATGTTTCCTTTGAGTGACTAACAATGGCTTTCATGAAGTGTCATCATGGAATTTTTGTCATGACGAAAACATGTAAAAGTCGTCATGGACAGAGAAGTTCCATTTTGGGTTATAACACTACCCTAAGTGGTGTGAAGGTGAGAAGCAACTCACACCAATGGATGTTACAATTATGAAAGGAAACCCATCTTAAGGATGGGATGTATGAAAGGCATCCTATTATGACAGGAGTAGAAGAGACAGGACCATGAGGAAAGAGGGAAACAAAAGAAAATAAAGAAAGGAAGAGGTAAGGTTAGATGAAGGTAAAGTAACATTGTAACAACCACACTATGTTACATGGACCAAACAAGTTCATCACCTTAAGCAACATTGAAAAGGGGAAAGGTATGACAAAACTAGTGATCAATATCATATTATCATCTGATAATAAGGTAGGTTGGGAATATCATCTAATCAACCTACACTAGTGATTAGTGTACGTTGGGAATTGTCATAAGGTATCCCAACAATACTGGACCACCATTTGAATTAATGACAATAAGAACCAACAAAATCTAGTGAACTATGTGGAACAATAGCAAAGTATGATTTTCCCTATTACCTCCCCCACCGCCACCCTCATTAGTAATGAAGTTCAAACATGATAACGAAGACGAATGAGAAATAGTGAGAAAGAGAGTAGCGATATAGGTAAACCTGCCTTGAGGAGGTATAGGTATGAGAGGAACCTTGACATAATATAGGTAGGGATGAAGCTAGGTAGGATTCCCAAACTAGCAATTGAAGATTGTGGCCAGTAACAATAGAACCACCCTTAGAAAGGAGGGTAAAATTAATGGATAATCGATGGACTTCCAAGAGAATATAAGAGATATAGTACACTATCTATAATATATCTAATAATTTTTTTTAAATTTATATTGAAGATAGAAAATGAGGAAAATAACCAACCTTTTATCCATAAGGATGCAGTGCCTTGGTAAACATCCCAACTTTAAGCCTTATTTGGTGTAGAGCTTCTTGTGTGTGTGTGTGTGTGAGTGAGAGAGAGAGAAGGGCGGGGGGGGGAGAGATAAGGAAAGTGTTTGACCTCTTGAAGTAACATTGTAACAACCACAATATGTTAGATGGACCGAACAAGCTAATCACCCTAAGTAACAAAATAGAAAATGTAAGGCAATGCTAGTGGTGAATCTCATGCTTGTTGGGAATCTGCATAAGGTAATATCCTAACAAGAGTGGACTACTACTTCAAGCGATGAAAGAAAGAATATATTAAACAAATCTAGTGAACAATGTAGAACAAGAGGAAAGTAATGATGCCTAAACATGATAAGCAAGAGGAATGTGCAACAGTGAGAAAGAGAGAAATGAGATAGGGGATCCCTACCTTGAGGATGGATAAGGAGGAAAGGAACCTTGAGGTAAAATAGGTGGGGATGAAGGTAGGTAGTATTCCCAAACTAACAATTGAAGGTAAATAACAATAGAAGCTACCGCATAAATGAGGGTACCGAAAGAAACCGATAATTGATGGAGTTCCAAGAGAATAAAAGAGATATAGTACACTATTTACAACCTAGCTAATCAATTTATTGAAAATTAATTCGAAGATAGAAAAGGAGAAAGATGAGAAAATTTTTATCGATCAAGATGGGGTGCCACCAAGTAGAGATCCCAACTCCAAACCTTTGTGGGTGGAGAGCCACTTATGTTTGTGTGTGTGTGAAATGGAAGCTATTTAACCTCCCAAGGTTGGTGTCCCTACATTATAAAAGGGACATAACACATGCCTGACAAGACAAATTTGCTTTAGTTGACACTAGCAAGATATTTTAATATCCATTATTTTTGTATAACTATGGAATCCCTTTTTCCAATCTTAGCCTTTGCAATTTTCTCTCCAACTTATAATGATAAACAAATGGATTCTCTAGGTGGTGTCATTTTTTGCATCCATTTAGTGTCTTTTTTTGTTTTTTTCATCTTTGTATGTCTACTTACTAGTTATTTATCATTGATTATGTATTTTATTTTAATTTTGCATTGAATTTGCACCCTTAAGCTGTATTTTGTTTTGTGTCTCCTCTACAACATTTAAGGGGTGTCAAAAAGAGGACTAAAAGTAATGGGAAAATGATGCAAAAGGACACAAAAATGGGATGTTATAAAGGTTACCAAAAAAATTTCATAAGATACTATAGTAGTGTATTATTCTCATTAGAAATTTAAACATATGATCTATTAGTTACTAGCCTAATTACTCATTGATTACCTACTAGTACAATTGATAATTTAGGATAATTATGACTTTTTATCATTATACAACTCATAATTATTTATTAAAATAAAGAAATAAATATTTTTGGCATTTTCTGATGTGCATAGGAGTTCCATTAACACGTATCCATCATCAATGACCCAAATGAGGGAACAACTACTTCAAATATCATGTACATTACTGACTAAAACTTATAAATTGAAATCATACCAACTCAAATCTTATAAAAATATAGGTCAAAAATAGATATGACCCCTTTTTCACATGGATAACTTATTTATGCTCAAAATTGGAGCATTGGTACAAAAAAAATTATTTTTTCAATGAGACGACTCTATTGGAGCAATTGGGACTTGAAAATGTCTAAACCAGGTGTCACAAAATTTCCTGATCTACCAATATATACACCACAATATATCTCTAGAACCTACAAGGTTTTATTAAACAATTAGAAGACTTTTATCAAAGAATAAATGGTAAGAAAATCCTTCCATTCTAATTAACCTTCCTACTATATCCATGAAATGTTTGAAAGGTAGGACATAAATTAAATACTTATGAAGCTCTAGAAAATATGAAAGAGGAAAGAAGTTGCAAAGAAGAACGTAATGTAGAATTGTATATTTTATATAATGTAGAAGATGTATTACATAATAGGGCCCCGGTAATTTATACCGTGAATGGGGAAGAGAGGTGACTTTCCAAGTCACCTCTTAATTTATTTACATTCATTAACCTAGCTTAATAATTAAATTTGGCTTTTGTTACATTGCCTTCCCCTTAAGGAAGCTTTGTCCTCAAATATTATTTGACGGCAATGACTACGTGAACTGTCACAACGTCTTTGATGTGGATATCTGTATGGGTTGTTACTGGCAGGTTTTGTCCTTCGTTCTATTTCGATTATGGGTTCAGTTTTTCTATTGTTGGGAGTGCCATAGGTAATTCTTGAAACACCTTGCGATGTTTTCGAATTAGCTCTTGTGTCTCTGGTTGTTTGTCCATATCTACTTCACTTGTTAGAATCTCCATTTCTTGACATTGAGGTATGTACGTTGGTGTATTTTTCCAACGTAGCTTTTCCATCTGATGTGATGTAACCAGTTGTGTTGGAGGTGGTTGGTACCCATATAATTTGTGTGTTTTCCCAAACTCATGGAATTCAATAAAATGTTCTTGGTGATTTGCAGAGTATGTACCCAAGGTTTGTAACCATTGTATTCCTAATACTACATCGATTCCTCCCAGTGGTACCACAAGGAAATCTGACTCTAAGTTATATTCTTGCATTTGTAACTTAACTTTGTGACATTTCCCCACATTGTCAATCTTCTTGCCATCTGCTACCATAACCTTCATGTTAGGTACTGGACGAATAAATAGGTTAAATACTTAGGCAAGGTTGGCATTAACGAAGTTATGGGTGCTGCCAGAGTCAATGAGAAATGTGACGTTATTATTTTATATATGTCCTTTAATCTTCAATGTTTGCGATTGGGCAATTTCGGTAATAGCAGCTAATGAGATTTGTGGGGAGTCATCCTCGATTCCTGGGTGGTAGCTTTGTTAGATTTTCACATCATTCTCCATTGGTTCATTGACTTCTATCTCTGCTTCACAAGCATATAATTTCTTATGTAAGCATCTGTGCTTAGGATCCCATTTGTCCCCACAGATTTTACATTTTCCTTCTTTTATTCTCTGGGCCTCTAAACTGGGCTTTGTTCCTTCCCTAAGTTGAGGCGGTGTATACCTTGGATTTCTTGTGTATCCTGATTGGAGGGGGTTCTTTTTGGGGTCATCTTGGTCGAAAATTGTATGAACGGATTTGCTTTCAATAATCCTGGCTTTACGTCGTGATTCCTCCATGGTAGAGATATTGTGTAACTCTAGTTCGTCATGGATGTGTTGTTTTAGACTGTGTATGTAGGTCTATAGTCGTTGGTCATCGGTTAGAGTCTGGGACTTGAGTTGACAGCGCTCCCCAGTCACATGTGTACTCATCGACACTGTTTTTTTGTTGTAACCTTGTGGTCTTGGAAAAGAAGTCTTTTTCTTCAACGCCTTGGAATCTTTTGATGAGGTCGTTCCTGAAGCTAACCCAGTTGTAAGAAAATATTCTTGCAGTATTCTTCCACCATAAGTACCAATTGTAAGCGTTTCCTTTTAGATGCATGGAGGCGTATTTAATTTTCTCACCGTCGTAATGGATGTTGTGGATGTCTAGGTATTCCTCGACTTTGTTAATCCACGCTATGCATTATCGTTCGTCCCCATCGTATTTGGGTAACTCGACTTTCACCCGTATTTGGCGTCCTTGTGTATATGCGTTAGAGGATGACATGTTGAATAGAGGATCTGACTACTCCAGAGTTCTGGGAGAGTTTGGTTGCAGGTCATTCAAGATTTGTAATCTGTCCAAGATGGTAGTTAAAACTACTTGATTTTTCTTTTGGTCTTCTTGTAGAGTGAGGAAGCTATTCTCAATTTGTGACGTAAATTGTGTCCACTTTGATGTCAAATTTTCACTGGCTTGTTTGATCTTTTCATGGAGTTCCTCGTGGTTCTTGTTAATTTTCTCATTGATTTGATCAAACCGAGCGTCCATTGATATGGTGATTGTTGGAATTTTCTCGGCGCTAAACATCGATTTAATTTTATTCAGTGTATGATGCCAGCTCGCCACGATTCTCTCTCTCTCTTTTTTATAATTATAATAATAATTATTATTATAATGTTGTTTTTTTTTAAATTAAATAATAATATTAATATTAATAATAATATTAATAAATATAATATTATTAAATATTATTAATATTAAAAATTTTATTTAAAAAAAAAATTAACGTGGATGAGCGGCCGAAGGAGAGCAACGACGATGGCTGGAGAAAGATGGAGCGGAGGTGGGGGTGGAGCAGGTGGCATGGAGGGTGATGGAGGCAGCGAGAGGGAGAGCGGCGTGGAGGGTGATGGGGGTGGCGTGGAGGGAGAGCAGTGTGGAGGGTGATGGAAGGGGTATGGTGAGCGGCGGATGATGCCGGATGGAGGATATGGAGAGGGGTGCCAGATGGAGGAGTGCGCATGGAGGGAGCAGGTGGGAGTGGGGGAGGATGGAGAGAGGAGGGAGGGGTGTGGAGGATGGAGAGGAGGGGTGTTAGGGAGAGGTAGCGTTAGATGCAGAAGATGGAGGGCGGCGAGAGCAGCAGATGGAAAGAGGGATTAAGGGAGATGTGGAGCAGGCAGCAGAGGGGAAATGGAGTAGCAGAGGATGGAGAGTGACGGGAGTGGAAAGATGGTGTGGAGTGCAGCATGAGCGGGGAAGGTAAACAGGAGGTGGGTGTAGCAGAGGTGGTAGTTGGGAGTGGTGATGGACTGGTGCCGAGAGCCGAGAGGCTCTGATACCAATGAAAGAGGAAAGAAGTTGCAAAGAAGAACGTAATGTAGAATTGTATATTTTATATAATGTAGAAGATGTATTACATAATAGGGCCCCGGTAATTTATACCGTGAATGGGGAAGAGAGGTGACTTTTCAAGTCACCTCTTAGTTTATTTACATTAATTAACCTAGCTAATAATTAAATTTGGCTTTTGTTACGGAATAGAACTTTGTAAGTTCAAATCAATGTGTGTAATCCAAATTGTGCGCAAATACTCATCCTCAAAATCTAGCTCAAGGGATGGTTAATTTATAATGCAATAGTTGGGTCACCATAATTAATGGTCATGATCAATCAAATTATTATCACCTTTAGGGGTAACTAGATATTAGACTTATTTTTGGATATCAAACATTTAGTATTTTTTATAAGGATGACAATGGATTATTAGAGATACTAATTACCCACATAAGTAATATACTTATTGGCCTGACTATGATTTAATTCCCCCCAAGATATAGGGGGTATTATGTTATGGGTAGGTGTTAAGGGTAGGTGATATATAAGTTAAGGGATCAAATTACCTTAATCACATAATCAGTCTAACTCATCAATCATGCTTCAAAACTAATCTTGAAATTATATTTTCATGGGAGAAGTTTATTAGCCTACCAGATTTCCTTCAAAATTGCAAGAACATAGTTAAGGTGAATGCATTATACAATTATATTGAACTTGAATGGGGTCATTTTTAGGAAATATGTGTTTCAAATAATTTTTATGTAATGGGGTTTGATATTAGAGGGATGGTGTGACCAATAAATCTTCACAAGGTCACCTCATCCATATATTAAATCTTCTAATGTTTGATGTAAAATTAATCAAATTGGCATATGGGGTTCAAGGTTAAGTGGTCAAGGGTAGGAATCAAGGGGTTTGAGGTTTAGGATTTAGGGGATATGCGGTTAGGCATTTGGGGTTAGGAGGGATTATGGAGTTAGTAAATATGGAGTATAATGTTAATTGTAATATGGTATGGGGATAAGGGGTCTGTATGATTTGTAAAAATATTCATAATCCATATTTTAAATAATATAATTTTTTATGTACTTTAAATAGAAGTGAGTATGGAGTTAGGGGGTATAAGTTGTGTACAAAGGTAGAAATATTTGAGAAGAGATGAAAAATACTACTGGACTATGTTCCATTACAATAACACATGGTCACTATTAGCCATATGCACATCAAATTCTAGTAATGTGAAAATATTAACAAAGTGAAAGGTCATGTGACACATGTTATATCAAAAGGTGACTAGTAACTATGATTGAACATGAAAAATAACAGGGATTCTAAAGTGGAAATGCAAATAGGTCAACATGTTGGGGTCATTATAACTCTTTAAGTACCATAACGTGAAATTGTGACTTTAGATATGTTTTGGAAGGCTTGGATCGAGCTCTACAACATGAAGTGGAAAAAATAATTCAAAATGATACAATAAGGACTCAAAAGGATGAAAGCATGATGCAAATATGATGCAAAAAAATACACCAAAAATATACCTAGAGGATGAAAAAAAATATGTGGAGTGGAAACATAGAATACACAATAAGGGACACTAAAGAAATGGAAAATTGGAATCAAACGTAGATTCCAAAAGATAATCATGCATCTATTTTCTAATTTGTATGAAATAAGATGCAAATCAAGATACAATAGACTTATATTTTAGTGGTGTGCTATATGTTACAACATGCCATATTTTGATCCATATTTCATGTGTTGAAGATTAGTCTCGTGATGATTAAATTATGGGTGATGACTCTCTAATTATATAGGGTAGAAGGAGAACCCATATTTGATAAGGCCAAATCCATATGTTCCATAGGTAAAAGGACACTCTATACAAATTGGAAGAAAAGATGTGATAAGAACACAACCTTCCACTACAAGAAAGCCGAGAAGAGAAATCAAGAAAAGTGGTTTTGTTAACTGAGTTTTACTCATATATAAAGTTCACCGAACAAAAATGGGGTGTGCCCATCATCCCAAAGTTGGCATTCTAACAAACAGGGGAAATATGTGGATACAAGGATCCCAAGAACTCCCACATAAGTTACTACATAATGATCAAATTGGACATGGGACCAAAGCATAGATCATGAGGGACATTCAAACAACCTAAAAGTAATTAATTAGGGTCTTAATTTTAGGTTGGGAAATCCCTAATTATCTATTTGCATCATTGAAGAGACACGTAATTAAAAGGGGTTCTTTAGAATTTTAAATTCACCATAGAAGTGTATATGAGTTCTTGTGGTCATGTTAGGGTGGTCATTTGATAGAATTAATGTTGATGCAAAAAATATACCAAAAACCTTCATGCATGGCTAATACAGCACACAAATTCCATCCATGAATATTATTAATCTTGTATATTGATCTAGGAACAAAGCATCAATCTCATCAAAGATTAATCAACAAATAAATCATGAAATGGTGTAATCGGTCTACAGGAATAGTAGCCGCTCTGTATTCACATAAATAATGAATGATTACAGTTACAATGACATGCTACAAGCATGAATGAAGAGACAATTCGAATTCCTTAGGAGGTCATTCGAATTGAATGAGTGAGTCTAGCTTAACTGACTGTAAGCCATGGTTCACACTCAGTTAACCACTGACCAAAACCCTAATTGACTCAACTAACCCTAACTAAATTCAGAGTGCAATAAATGATTGAGTCTCAACTGAAAGAGATCAGACACATGTCACAGCTCACCAACCATCAAGAGGTAGCACTACACTGACTCCAATGAACCCCGATGAAGTTAACTGAAGTTGAACTACACATCATAAGTTGGTGGAGGCGCCCCTGTTGACTCCAGTTCATTAAATAATCATTAAATAATATATTTAATGAGAGGAGGTGCCTTAACTGACTTGTTTAACTGATTGTAACCACCAGTTAGCAATTAGGTGCATTAATATCACTCAGATCACCCCCGGAGTGCTCCAGTTAGCCTCCCTGAATGTAGGAGAAGGATAAGCTAGCCTCCTTGACTGAAGGTAGGTGTGGGTGTGACTGGATGATGTCAATTAATGCTCTACTGATGTCAGTTAATGTCAATTATACTTAGGATAGTGGTTTAACTAGGCCAATTTGACCAAAAAGAGTGTGTATGGTGGTAAATGTCTCCAACAAATATGAGGGGATATATGTATGAGTACTAATAAGTGTAAATTCCTACACTATAGTACCATAGAGAATTCTACAAATTCCATCCATGAATATGAAAGGGATATATGTATGGCTACAAATAAGTGTAAATTCATACACTACAATACCATAGAGAATTCTAGTTGGACAACAATCATACAAGAGAATGAAAATGGTTTTGAATTAGATGCCTTAAACTAGGAAGACACAAAATATTATAGGAAATTGGAATGCATACATTAGGAACTGGGATAAAGAGGAGGATAAAAACATAATGTTTAAAAGTTTATTATACATGAGTAATTGAAACCCTTAGACATTATCTAACCTAAAAACCGGTTCGAATGATGTCATAACATAACAACATTAATTAGAAAATAAATAACTAATTATTATCAAGAACCATGGATGGATTAACCTTACACCTGGAGAAGAGAATTGGCAAGCCAAATCCTATTTAATAAAGTTGGAAACTTCTTCTGCACACATACACATAGTTAAAGATGGTAATCCTCTCACCCCTATGGAGGTGTAGGAACAAAGTATGGGTGCGATATGTGTGGGCATTTTTAGTCATGTAAGAAATGATGTAGTCAAGTTAAAATAATAAAGAAGGTGGGAATATATCACATGATAATATTATGAGGATGATGCAATCAAAAGCATGAAATATTAAATCAAAATATCAAGTAATATTTAGCTAAGAAAATGACCAATTTACTACTTGATCATGTAATCTATACATATTATATGAACATCTTATGCATGAAATTAAAGAGTAAGGGATAAATTTATACTCACACCTACTTGATGGTACATGACACAAGATGAGTTTGAACTCGAGATAATGACTAATAAATCTATTTGGAAGAGCTTTACTAAATTTTCAACACCATCAATGCTTACTCAATGTATTTTGAGGCAATGATTAACAAAAAGGAACAAATCCAAGCCCTCAAGGGGTTTGTTCAACTAGGATCAACCAACAATGTTGGGCCAGGAAAAGTGCAAAAGGAAGAATCCGACGTGCAAGAAAGGAAGAACAGGCGCGGGACGAAGAAAGGAAGGTAAAGGAAGGAGCGCAAGCACAAAGTAGAGGAAGTTGCGATGAGGAAAGACAAATCCAAGTCGGTGGAAGAGGTGAGTAAAAGAGTTAAGGCTCAACAGGTGTAAGTCAAGGAAGATTGCAGAAGGACGAGTTGATGGAAGACTAAAGGACAGTTTTGTAGCTAGTTATGACCTGTACAGATAGGCTGAAAGACATTTCCACGGCTAGTTATGATCCGGATTTATGTGTGAACGAAATGAGAGAACACATACAAATTCATAATAACAGACATTTTGCAAAGATAACAGAGATACAATAAACACATATTCTACTAAATTGCGGAAGTAGAACAGACTGTAATACAATTGCTAGAATGGTGGTAGCTATCTCTGAGAAGATATGTGGCTGCTACGCTCATACGTGCCAAGCTGAATACAAAATGAGGCCAAAGGGGCCTATTTATAATAAGAATGAGGGTGAGAACCCCAAAAGTCCAAAACGTAGCCCTAGAAGATGAACCGTCATAAAGTTTGCAGCCCCAAGGTGGTAAGTTGAACAGTCAACTTCCCGGGGTCATAACTTTTGTACACGATCTCTGATTTGGGCATTCGATAGCTCGTTGGAAAGGTATATCTAAGCTTTACAAATTTTGATCAGCCAAATGCATGTCAATGGCATTTTTTTGGCCCTTGAATCGCCAAAAAATTTCATTTAGGGTCTCAAAATGGCCCCAGAAGTTTGGGACCGAAAAAACCATAGAAAATAAACTAGGAAACTGCCACAATGGACAATTGTTTTGAGCCAGTGGAATAGGTGGGTGGCCACCGATATCCATCTGGATCAAGTTATGGTTGTGGTTAATGTAATGCGGGACTTTTACGGCCAATATGGCCCGTCATCAATGAAATAATATATATTTTGTAGTTACTTCAGTCTGTAATAACTGAGCTGTACTCAGTCAACCCTGTGTGGTCTTGTAAACACTATAAATAAGAGGAACCCACTCTATATAAGGGTTAGCTTCAAGAAATAGTTTCAAGTTAGCTTTTCAGTTAGCTTCAAGTTCAGTCAGTTAGTATTATTTGCTACTAAGTTAAGATCAAAGAGGATTTTGATAGTAGTAGGTTGATGAGTCACGCATTTATAGCTGAGTGCACGGACCATTTTGTAGGAGTCAATATGTAGCTAAGTGTGCAAACAATAGAGTAGAAGAGTCGATCCAGGCTATGTGTGGATCAGTAGGAGTAGATAGAAGAATAAACCCGAGAGCATGAGAGCAAGAACAGTTGATCTAAAAGACATATATTAAGAACAGTCTGTAAGTCGCAGACTGCAAGGTGCTACCTATATTTGTCATTCCAGATGAAGAGAACCTTGGTGTTTTTTCCAAGATGAATTTCTATGTTATTTCCTGTGTTGATGAATGTTGAATGGTGAATGTTTAATTGTCAATGTTGAATGTTTGATTATCTTCCATTATTTATAGTTATTGTGTGAATGAATGTCGCAATATTGATGAATGCAGTAAATGCATGAATAACTAAAGCACTGTCGAGCACTATGTATTACTCCTGTTAAAGTATTGTTAAGTTATAATACTATTGTGCCGTTGTTGTTTATGTTCAAGGAACCAGCTCTGTCGCACTATTGCACCAACTGCTAAGCTGTTTAAGGACAAGGTTGTGTCGCACACTGGTGGTGGCGCATGGTTGCGCCTTGTTGAGCCACAAAAATACCACATGTTATTCATCTTTCACATAGCATTTATCACCTTATTCCTATTTTATCCTTCCATTAAACCATTAATATCCACCATTTTCATGATTAAATATGGGTTACCTTGTTATTTTCCAAATCATTTATTTTTTAGTATTTTGAGTGAATTTGTGGTTAATTATTGAGAAAAATAACATATTTTCATTATACTTTAAAGTTTGATGAGTTTGGTGATGCTTACAAGTGTATTTGAAGCCTTGTTGCACCCCAAATCCTTGTTGTTCCTTTGTTTTCGCAAGTGTGTTTATTTTTTCTGCAAAGTATTTTCTTTTTCTGCAAATGCCAGTTTGTTTTTATGCAAGTTTCATTTTACAGTTTTGTAGTGTAAAGTTTGGATTGCTTTTATTTTTGGGCTAGCCTTTATTTCATACTAACCTGCTTTTAACTTTGTATCTATTCATTTTTGTTTTGTACAAATTTTTGTGCACTTTTTATTTCTGTTTTTTTACTAACCCATTTCGTACTATTTTTTTTGCATTTGTCATGTACTCGCTTTTTTCTTCTTTTTTCTTTTTAGTATTTGATTTGATGTTAGTAAAATGCTTTTAGGATGAGCATAAGTATAAGTCTAGATCAACTCTCTCAACTCCTAGCAGAAGCAGGGATCTCCTCTTCCCAAGAAAAGGAGATCTTGATAGCAGCTAAAAGATTTACTACTCCTCCTGAAGTGAAAGAAGAATCGACATTTGAAGAATCATGCATATTAGAGGAGGAACACCTATTCGAATTGGATATTGAAAGGGAGGAAGAAAGAGTCTCGGGTGATCAACATCCTGAAGAATATCCTACAAACGGAAGCTGCATCAAACAATGGATCCAAGTAAGTACTAGTTTAAATCAGTTTTGATTTTGCTTTTATTTCATTAACTTACATTTTCAGCACTTAGTTTCGCATGTTTTTATATATCTTAGATTTCATTTTGTAAAATTAGATTTGAATTTCTGTTTAGTCTTGTTAGATAGATGGTTACATTGGCAGTTTCACTACACTTAAATGATTATAATTTTTACATTTAGAATAGAGCAGGTAGATTTTAGTTTTTTTAGTTGAAAATCAGCTTTGTTTTAATTTACTTTAATGTTTCTATTTGTTAAAATTTTATTTCTTAATTACTATTGTTTTTATATTTGTTAGGAATTAAAAATAATTTTAATCTTCTAAATCTAAAAAATTTCTGAAATTTTTGGTCTCTTTTTTTTATTTGTATTTTTCATTTAATAATTTTCTAGTTATTCTAGATATAAAAATGCATTAAGAATTAGTTTCTTTTAAATTAAAGTAAATTAATTAATAAAAAAAAACAAATAAATATACATATCACTTTGTATTAAGAATTATTTAGATTTTTATCTTTTCTAAAAGTACTTTTTAAATCTTTTAGTAGGAATAGTATAAGAAAACAATGTATATTTATTTTAAATGTTAGTTTTTCTAAAAATATTTTTAGAAATAAACTATAAAAATTAACTAGGCCTATACACATTGAAATATTTTAAAATTTTAAATATTAAAATTAAAATATTAAAGATTAAACATCAATTAACCAGATAATAATTTTAATACAAAACTTGCAATTTTTAAATAACAAATATAATAATAAAAATGAAATATCATATCGAACGACCCATTCTTCATCCTATTCCTTCAGCGCATCTTTCTATCTGTCTTTCAGCCTATTTTTCTGATCTGTACAAAAAAAACTATCTTTCGATATGTACAGGCCAAAACCTGCAAAAATTAAAAAAAAACTAATAAATTAGAAATAAAATAAAACACATAAAAGAAAAAATATATAAATATATATATATATATATATATATATATATATATATATATATACTTTCCAAAACCTTGGCTCTGCATGTATCTTCCGACATAAACCTGCAAATGACACACTACGAGCAAAGAATAAAATCATGCAAAAGATCATAAACCAAACTGTTATTACCTGATGAACTTGTCGAGTTGTCTGAGTGGAGAAGATGATCATCACCCCTCCCAAATGCGTTTTTGTATCCTTCTCCTCTAGAGATATCATGACCAGAAATGCGAAGTGTATCTGATGCACGAAGGGTCTACAGTCATCTTGGGTGATGTTAAGATTGACGGTGAATTGTGGATGATAACTGGAAGAATCTTTCCTTCCTTGTTGTACCCTTATTGTAGCAGACGTGGAAGCTAATACGTTCATTTCCTAACAATAGCAAATCTTAATGTCAATCTAAAACTATTCCGCATGTTCCCAATCACGGATTTGGTGCAATGTTTTAAGGAAAACATATCTCTTTGAAAGCATTGGTTAAGCCATCAGGCTTCATATCCTATTATTCCTCAGTGGTTACGATCGGGTGGTGCTTCCTAGGCCTCCACTACTGCAATAACCCTCAACTGCCACGCTAACTTCCCGATCGATCTGGTCGATATCTTCCACGTCGAATTTATTTTTAGTACTGATCCAACTACCGGAATAATTGCATGGATATCATAGCCAATCCTACAACTGTTAATCATTCATGCACTGCAATGAACTCTTTTCTCTTTCATACATAGGCATTCACAATCAAATCGAAAAGGATCTCAATCCGATTTGGTCTAGATACGTAGGAATTCGTGAAACCATAAATGAATAGAATGTCCTTATTGCTATGAAATGTTGGAGGAAAGTTTGTGGAAGTTTTTAAATTCTAGCATCTATCCACCTTAATGGATTTCAAAATCTCTACTAAACCCTAATAAAGTGCATTTGCACTAACTAGCTAATCTTAAATAGATCAGTATCATTTTCCTTTAATGCTACAGTATACCGCTCATATTGCACAATTGCTTATGCACGACCCCCTTTAAATCGTTCTTTAGCATTTACTTCCAAAGATTTGCATCTAACTCTATGTTTGGTACTGAAATTCCTTTTGAACCCTCCTAAAGCGTTACCTCCTCGGGATTTTACAAGCTTCGTCTTAGTGATCGGGAAAGAAGCGACAGGAGGAGACTGAGAGAAGGCTATGACCTGCATGGGTTTTCTTTACTGTTAGTCTTTCTGTTCGAGCCATCTATATTAGCTTCGTGTTCCTGGGTATTTTTCCTTGTAGATGTATAGTCCTTTGTCAATATTTGAATCTGAGACCTCGTTGTTTGATTGCGCAGGTTCTCTGGCTAGTTTGTGTGCACTAGGTGTTGTAAAGGAAAGTATCCTATGGCATAGAGATGAGGTCAAAGGGAATTACAGAACTCAAGATATGGGTCCTCCAAGTTAGGTGTTTTTTTAGTGACTTTTCATGAAGTGTCATCATGGAAGTGTCGACATGCGACAAAAACATAGGAAAGTGGTCATAGGCAGAGATGTGTCATTTTGAGCTATAACAGATGCCTCCTAATGTATAAGGTTCGAGGGGAAGACGATAGCCGAAATACATTATAAATTAAACAGCTGAGTATGGAGAGAGCAGAGAATCCAAGATCAAAAGGCTCGAACAAAGGTACCTGAAAGACAGATAAATGTCAGACAAAAACTGATCTCTGGGACATACAAGTCCATATACAAATCATCGCCATAAAGATACAGGCGGATCCAACATATGTATAACTCATGAAACTATCATGGTCGCTCAATATGCAAAAAGGCACCATATCAAATCTAAAGGAGTCATGGCCATAAAGGAACAAGGTGGGTCCATACTCGACAATCGATCATATCCACAAAAATACAAGGTGGATCTATATCTCAGCAAAATGTCATATAAAATGTAACAAGGTCTTGCGCAACTTGGGAAATAGCAAAATGACGATGCTGTTGTCGGCCCAAGGTCTTCAATCCAAACCACCCAAAAGGTACGAATCCTAACCATACGAATAAAGGAGTTGAAATCGAACATGGAGGAAACCGTTTGATTACCGGTCAATAATGAGAACCGTTAACAAACGTAAGGGAAACCACCATTAATGAAAATGGTCCCCAAGGTACTTAGTACATTCTAACAAGTGTGATTATAAGGACTTGAAGTTGAACACTAATCCATCGAGTAGGAAACAATAAGATATTCCCACTACCCAATAGCGAGGGAAATTGCCACTGATGGCTACAATTCCCAAGGTACTGTCATAAAACTCTAAATCTCATTCCCAGAGCAAGATGTGTTGCATTCGATAGGAAGAGATCCATTGGAAGGAAGGCATTAAGGCATCCTTCATTATCCAACACAAGGTAAGTCAAAGACTAATTGGATTTGGAATTGGTATTGAATTTCACGACAAGGACCGCCGAAGACATGATGTAATGAACTGATACTAGGGAATGGCCGACACAAAAGGTTAAGGCAACTGCAGAATGGCCGACAAAGGTTTAATCCTTGAACAATGAGCACGACACAAAAGTGACTTAGGCATCTTTTGACACAAAAAGGACCAACGAAACAAATCTGCAATGTAGGAAACATTGACAAATTCCCCATATAATTGGAAAAGAGACCAACTAGAGGAGAAAGAAACTCTAAATCGGGATAAGGTCAAAATAATAGGACCCAACTGTTGATAGACTCAAAAATGGTGCTTTGTTCAAGGAAACAAGACTTGCTTCCATGATGTAAAAAACATGTGAATGAACTTCCCTTCCCCTCTTTCTTGTAAAGGTTTAACGAGTCCAAGAAAGCAAACTCGGGACCATCTTCATTTTTGGCAAGCTCGAAGAAAAGATAGAAGAATGCTTGATAAAGCACTGATTCATGGATTTTACAAGCCCGAACTAGTACATGCTCGTCTGTGTTTTCATAGTTTAGAGAGTTTGAAAACTACAAAGAAGACTCCAGGGGGGTCCTTTTTCGTCCAATTTAGTCTCCTGAGGCCGAAAAAGTATAAAACATACCACAGAAGAACTCTCTTAGCTTCCGAAGAAGTAAGGCACACCTTTTTCGTATTTAGTCAAGAAGGTCTGAAAAAGGTTAAATTACCACCTACCCAAGGATCCTTCAAAAGCAGCATATATCCTGAGTTTTACGAGTGTGAAGGAAGGCAATATCACTCGGAAAGATCCATTTGATTACGAGAAATGGGGCTTACAACAATAAACTCGATTCTTTTTTCTTTAGGGTTTAACGAGCATGAAAAATACATAAAGTACACTCGAAATATTTTTCATGTTTAGGTCCAGAGCACAAAAAAGAGAAAACTAAGCTCATACCGGGGATTCCTTTTCTGTAAGTTTAGTCCCTCGGGTTCGGAAAAGAGATAAACCTATGCCTGAGAATAATCTTCTCAATTCCGAAGAAAAGAAAGTGTTCCTTTCTCATATTATTCCACATGGTTCGAGAAAGCGATAACCTGCCACTAATGTGGATGCCCATTCACATATTCTTAACGAGACTGAATGGACAAGTTTACTTGGCAGTCAAGTCTATTTTGAGGAGTCAGACCTGAGCCTAAAGAAACTCAATATCTTTCTCGTGAAGTTTTAATGAGTCTGTAAAAGTCAACTCGCGACCTCCTTACTATTTTTAACGAGCTCAAAGGAGAGCAAAAAGAATGCTCTAAATGTGAGGAGACGAGTGTCATAGGCAAGAGAAACTAGTTCCAAGCGCAAGGAACAAACCTATGCATAATGCAAGGAAAGTGAGAAATATAAGGACACTCAGGGAACGTCTTCTCAGGGTAAAAGGTGTCAAGTTGCAAAGGCAAAATGATGCAAGGCTTAGCGACGATGAGAACAAAGATGAGGGCTTATACAATGAGCTAAAAGCGTGGAAGCCAACATCAGGCTCATAAGCACAAGCAGGGCACATGAAAATGAATTTACAGCTTGAACAACAAGACAAGGCCAGTAAACAGTTGTGAATCCAACTAAAAATCATGTCTCCAAGAAACAACAACATTAGGATCATATTTAGAATAAATGATCTGATGCGGATCACTTTGGCAGAAACACGTGCGACTTTGTTATCTTCCATAAAAGGTAAATTCAAGGAAGAATCAATCAAAGAAGATTCTATAGCACCAAGGATCGAGGGTTTATAATCAGTAAGATCAACCTCAGAAGGAAAGCAAATATCAACAAGGGAGATAGAGTCTGCAAGAGCAAACTCAGTATCACAGGAGTTGAAATATTCATAAGAAAAATCAAACTCATCAGGATCACTGACTTGTTGTTCGAAGGGAGAGTCCAAAAACTCAAAAAATCCAACATAAGAAGACCGATCCATGAAAAGATCATTCTTACTAATCAAACTAGGGTTAGGCTTAGGCACAATTGAATCGACAACCATAAGAAGGTTAGACTGTATCAAGGACTCTAGGAATACTTCATCCAAAGGAAGGAGATCATCCAAGATAGGACACATGTCTAAACTTTCAAATGGATCAGAGAGCAGACTCCACAGTATGTATAGGATGACTCACCTGGTCAACTGCTGGGACCAAGTCCCAAGAAGGTAGGCATGAAAACAGAGGCTGCTTCTTAGTAGCAATTGAACGCAAAGGACATGAGGCCACATAGTTCACCTGTGGCGGGGTAGTGTCTATAGAAACAATGGGAATCGATAAAGGAAAGACCTAGTCTCTAGTTGGGTTAGGAGAAGGATCAAGAAAATCCAACTGATCGATAGTAACAATTTCTTTCCCATGATTAAAGTACATCACATGAAAAAATGTTGACACCACAGCTTGCATGGCATAGACATAATCACGTCTGAGGATCATATTGAAGTCCAAGGGGTCTTCTATTACCATGAAGTCAACTAAGACGGTCTTCCCACCCAAAGTAATAGGTGTTTGAGCAAGAATTCCCAAGGCTATACAAGTTCTTCTATCAAACGCCAGTAACTAACTAGCAATCGACACAAGGCTGGGAGATCTCATTCCTTGCTAAGCACGAGCAAAAAAGATACTAACTGAGGCTCCTTCATCAACAATACAACGAGCAATCGTGTATTGTTCAACTTTGACCTTTATCTGGAAAGGTGCATCAGAAGGAAGGCGCGGCTCAACTAGGCTATCCCAATCAAAGGAAGAAATCTGAGATCTTGGTGGAGGTTGATCCGAAGCAAGTTCAGTGCCCCCCTATTCAGTAAGTTATGAACTGGCAGTGAAGAAAACGTGACTAGCAGACACTTCACTCTCCAAAGGAAGAGTGGGATTTATCGATACTGAAATCAATTCAACCACTTCGTGAAAGTCACTCTCTGAAGGGAGAGTGGGATTGACCAAAGGTGACATTGGTTCAATCACATCAGGATCACTCTCCAAAAGAAGAGTGGGATCGACCAAAGATGAGATTTGGTTCGACCACTTGATCAACCAAAGGTTGAGTAGGTTGTTGAGAAATTACAGGTTATTCAGGAGAAGAAAATTCTTGAGTCTTGGACCACACTCTTCGCACCTCTACGATAGCAGGGCACTAGAGAGTAATATGATATCCCTCGCATATCTTACAAGGGAACTTAAGTTTGCACTTCGAACGACCATTTTTCTCAACGGTGTCAACATGACTAGCAGTGGCTGACTGTTTACTCTCAACATGACCTACAGAGGTTGATATTTTTCCCCCAACATGACCACCAGAGGTTAGGTAACTGGGTCCAACCTGACTACAAGAGGTTGGTTGTTGAAAAGCTTCAGAATGTTCAAAAATGGGATGACCATGAAACCTAACTCTTTGCACCTCCATGATAGAAGGGCATTTATAAGTAAGCTGGTCTCCATCAAAAAGCTTACAAGGAAACTTGGGCTTGTGTTTTGAATGGGTAGTCTTTTCAACAATGTCAACATGACTCGCAGTGGTTGACAGATTGTCTTCAGTATGAACCATAGAGGCTGAGAGACTACCCCCAGCATGACTTGCAGAGGCTGAGATACTGGGTCCAACACAACCTGCAGAGGTTGGATGGGCACCTCCAGCATGAACAACAAAGGCTGAATGGTTAGGATCAACATACTTTGCAACAGTTGAGTGTGTGCCCCCAGCATGAAATTCAGAGGCTGGGTGGATGGATCCAACATGACTTGCAGAGGTTGGATGGGGAGGTTCAACTTGAACATCAGAGGTTGAACGGGTGCCCTCAGCATGAACTACAGAGGCTGAGTGACTGGATCCAACGTGACCTGGAAAGGTTGGAAGGGTCCCACTATCATGATCAACAAAGGCTGGATGGTGAAGATCAACTTGACTTGCATAGGTTGAGTGCTTAGATCCAACATGACCTACAGAGGTTGGATAGGTGCCCCCAACATGAACTACAGAGGCTGGGTGGTGAGGTTCAACTTGACTTGTAGAGGTTGAATGGGTGCCCCCTTGCTTATGTGCCTTCTTCCTATTCCTTCTTCTTTTACTCCTTTTAGACTGCCAGTTACTAGTATCTGTACTTTCACTGCATGAGGTAGAAGGAGGAGGAGAATCAACTATAGGTGAAGGGGAAGCAGTGTCTTGATGCCCATGATATAAGGAGCTTACTTGAGAAGCATCAAGAGCATTCAGGACAGTTGGAGCGGAAAACAACCACACCGATAGCCCTAGGGTGAATCCAAGTAGATTCAAGGTGGCCATCAAGGGAACACCAACATTCCCCGTGAGAGGAATAGTACAAGGAGTTCCCAGCATGGGGATCTCTTGGTTGGTGTTCAAAGGGGTGTTAGACATAGTTTCAAACAAGGAGACAAAGTCTGAGGTCAACAAGAAACCAAAAGTACCAAGCACACACCTGAAGGCAGACTAAGTACAGACAAACCACACAGCACTCACTAAAAATTCCTAAATCCAAACAGACAAACAGGTATAAGATACACTTTCCAAAAGAAAGCTGATAGATAGTTACTTTGCGTCCCTGTAGATGTTCTTAGGCACAAGCGGAGGAATCACCCACCGCCATCCCACACCTTCTATTGGGGTTACCTTCCAAGCCCGTCCAAGGTCAACCAGAAATAGTCTTCCGGTGTACCTGTGTATGAACCCTAGATGTCAAAGAGACTAAAGGCTACCTTAACTATATTGACAGTCTGGGGGGATAGTTGCAATCCTGGTTTGTACGCATGGGCAGGGTAGCAAATCCCGAAACCCTGTCTAAGACAGAATCCCCAGATGCGCAAAAACCTTAGTCTATGCTTTGACAAGTAATCGGAGGGTTATCTCCTCAGTCCAAGCCTCCACGCGGCCTCGTGCTTAGCTCCCGTTTGAGAGGAGCTTCCGAGATACAATCAACGTAGAAAAGGGTTTACCTAGTGATTGGCCAACTATGTCTGAAATTTTAACACTTGTGGAGAGTTGAAACTCCCTAATCCACAAGTCTAGCCTAAGCTAGTTGGTGTATGACCCTATAAAATAAAACTTACTAATAATTTTTAAATTATATCGTTTATTTTAAGGGTTGTTTTTAGTCAGAGGGTAAATGGCATGAAACTTATGTGGTGTTTTGACTCAAAGTTGAAACAAAATGACTAAGCAAAGAGAAAATGAAATGCAAAAAGCAAAAAGTATTCTCTTCTTCTCTTTCAAATAGAAACTTGAAAGCCACAAAAGAACAAATTCTTTTTATTTTTTATTTTAAAAAACAATGATATGCCATGCAATCTAGACTAAAAACCTAATCTACATGCATATAAAGCAAACATGTGTTGTTTTTCTTTTTCTTTTATAAATGCAAAAGAAAAAACAACCTAAATGCAAGCAAGTACTGTAAGCAAAGCAAATAGACAACTACTCTACACCCCACAAGCAAACCCTAGGTTTCCCTAAAGTTGGATATCAGCCTCTCTTGAAAGGAAGGCTTACAAAGGTAAACAAGCCAACAATTTTGGAATGAAGAGACTGAGCAATAAGATTGACATAAACAAAGGTTAAGAAGTCCCAAGTATTAATATAAACCTACAAATCGAGGTTGCTCAGTACCTTGTCCAACAAGGTCAAGCCAAAGAAGGAGGTGGGGGGGAAAGCAACAAAAACAAGTATATGTTCTTTTTATTTTTATTTTATAAATGCAAAAGAAAAACTACCTACAAACAAAAGTATGGAGATAAAAAGAACAAAGAAAAAGGAACTCTGCTATACAACCACCAAACAAACTCTAGAATGAACTAAAGTCAGTATAAGCCCTACCTGGATGGAAGGCTTGCATAAAAAACAAGTCAACTATTTTGGCATGGTGAAGTTAACCAACAAAAGAAGAAGGAAACCAACACCAACAAGCTTTTGAACTCAGACAAAGATCACTGACATAGGCTGACCATAAACATAAGCCAAAAAATCATGCCAAGCAAACAAGGTGGGGGAAAAGAGCAAAGAGAAAACCCTACTGCTATAAAAGGCTTACCACATAGATAAATAAAAACCAAAAGGGATGACACTAACTCCCTGGATTCATGCACCTATAGAGGACCCCAAAAGACCTACCAAAAGACCTTCAAACAGAAGAAAAAACCACAAAAGAGGATAAAAACACTGTTTAAAGGGGCATACGCGAGTTTCACTACTAACAGGTCACGTGTCATACGCGGGTTGACAGCATAGCAAGTTGCGTGTACAAGCACACGCAGGTTGTATTACTGACAAGTCATGTATTACGCAGGTTGACAGTATAGAAAGTCATGTGTACCAAACCAGATACGCGACTGTTCAGTCTGCAACTCGCGTATGGGTGGAAAAACTCCCAAAAAAGGTCAAAAACTGCCTTAGGAAGGCAGGGAAGTGTGCTATCAGACTTAGAAGGTGTTCCTAAGTGGAAAGAAAGACCTGAAACTTCACAAAAGGCTGAAATAAAGACAAAGAAACCCCAAACAGATAAGTCTCTCCCCAGCGGAGTCGCCAGTTATGTTGTAAAGGAAAGTATCCTATGGCATAGAGATGAGGTTAAACAAAGTTACAGAACTCAAGATATGGGTCCTCCAAGTTAGGTGTTTTTTCAGTGACTTTTCATGAAGTGTCATCATGGAAGTGTCGACATGCGACGGAAACATAGGAAAGTGGTCACAAGCAGAGATGTGTCATTTTGAGCTATAACACTAGGGTTGAAGAACAACTACTCTCTATTAGTGGATCAACGAGGCTAGTTTTAAGTTGTTACATTATGGTGAAGGGGAAGACCAAAGAAAAAACTACAACCAGTGACAAGGTTGAGGTTGAGAAGGAGATCTCTATTTCTGAGGTGAAGGTTAAGGAAGATAAAAGTTCTGAAAAGCCTGAGGAACCCATGAACATGGCTACAGATGAAGCTGTTGATTCTGCTTCGGAGGAGAATACTGGAGAGGAGAACACCGCAAGTGAGAAGAAAGATGACAATAAAAGTAAGAATGCGAAGAAAGATGAGAAGAAATCTGGCAAGACCAAGAAGAAAAAGTCAAAGAAGAATAAGAAGGAGCTTGTTGAGAAGGTGACGAATGGAATGCGGTTGTTTCTTTACAACTTTGATCTTCATTTGATGTATGGTATATACAAGGCTGTAGGTCATGGTGGGTATGATTTGGAGCCTGATTCTTTCAAGTCTTCTAATTTTTTAGATTATGATTATTGTGGTGTGGATCCATAACTTGAATATTTACACCATCAGAGAATCAGAGAGCACATTTTAGGGTCGTCTTACCTTGATGAGATCAATCGATATTTATGGTGAAGATGCCTTGCGTAGAGTAGACTTGACGTCTTCTTCTGGACTTTCGTATCCCTCACTGATAGGGTCATCTTCATTGTACTGTTATTGATTGATATCTGATAATTTCTGGATGATTTGATTGCTTTACAGTTTTGAATTGTTAATCGCTAGGATACCGGTTAGTATACGGAGCTTGATATTACTAGAAGACATTGACTTGGAAATGAACTGGCAATTTGTGTGATTTTTGGATTCAAATCATCCATGGTCTTTGGTACAATTTTTTCCTCGTCCATTTTCATGGGAGGTTGCTTCCATCACGGGAGTTAGTTTTGATCTAAAACCCCAACTATCCACCTTGCATAACAATGAAGGCGAATCTCTGTCATTCCCATCTAAAAGAATGACATCAAATTGCCTATCATGATCAAATCGTAAGATGTATTATATTCTGCAAGCAAGTGGTTTCTGATCAGTTGGATTTTTTCACTAAATTGAATCCCGAGCTAGCTGATTAGCAGCGAAGTGCCTTCACCATGCCTTGGCTCTATCGTGAAGGTTCCTCCTGAATAACAATGGGAATTCAATTCTTATTTCTGTTTATAACCTGCACAAGGGAAAACCTAATATCATTTAATTAGGTTTACTACAAATACATATTATAAATTTAAACCATAAGAACTAAAAAATAATGATAATACTTCCTCCTTTACAATTATTTCGTTGAATAAAAATTGCGACCAGAATCAGTATTTTATTTATTTATTAGGATGGTCATTGGATATAATGCAGATGATTTTATTTTGGAAGATTCTAAAATACACATCAATCCTCTAGAGACCAAACAATAGATTACATATAGTTGTTTTAAACAATGCCACAAGCTTTCCTTTAGATCTGGTATAGTTATCATTATCCTTGATTCTTGACGATCTCTATTGGTGAATTCCATTGAACTTAGGAATTTCAATTTTTCATTTATCTGATAACGTGGTGGGGATCTCTTATTTCATGGAAGTTTTCAGTAAGTTTTGCAAGGCAACTTGTTATCTCCCAAAATAATTTATTTCGATAGTATGAAGAATCTAATTCACGCAATGAGGGATATGAATATCACTGACAGTTTGAAAGCCTCTGTTTTTTATGAAAATTTCACAAGTTGTAGCTTTCGATGGCTTAGGCGACTATCATAACATCTCATTAGCCACTGACAGACATATAGACTACATCTTCCGCGATCAAATGAAAACTTCGGTGATCGGAGGTTCTAAGGACTACAAATCGACGAGGCAAAGCTGAAAGGTTCCACAATGTCAATGATATAAAGCACTAAATGCCGCCTAAGTCATGTATCAAAAATCAAAACCACTGCTTAAATAAAGCGTCAGAACTTGAAAACACTAATCATCAGCAAGATAGTTCACTAAGGAGCCTCAATGGCGGGGGACAGACTGATGGGTTCCGCCATAATAGAAAATCATCGACGATAAAAAGAACTAAGGACTACGGATCGACATGTTCACAACTAAGAATCTTCGTAGTGTCGGTAAGGCAATGGACAAGGCCTCCGATAAATGACAAAAAACCATTCCGATAGCGATAAAATTAGTTCGTTTCACCTCTGAAACAGCGGCGGCATATTGAGAGTCTACGCATGATAGGGAACTAATTGGACTGTGTTTGGTCTAGTAAGAGACCATATTGAGAGTCTACGCATGATGCTGGGCCACTATCGCTAGTATTAGATCGCGCTTAATTTCAAGAAATGTATTTTTTGCGCACCATTTGGTGTACTATTAGGTCATGTCGTATGACGCGATGGTATTTTGGTCGACCCAGCGAAAGTTGATATTATCCTTGATTTACCACCACCTACATCAGTCACCCAACTCAGATCAGTGTTAGGACACACAAATTACTATAGGAAATTTATCAAAGGATATGCCGAGATAACTGCACCCATGGAGAAACTATTGAAGAAAGATGCAAAGTTTTAGTGGATGGAGCCTTGTCAGGAAAGCTTGAACAAATTACATAACAAGATGGCCACTGCACCAATACTTGTATTTCCAGACTGGAAGAAGGAGTTCCATGTTCATGTTGACGCGTCATCTATCGCGCTCGGCATAGTCTTGACGCAACCAGGTGAGGGTGCGCTTAACCACCCTATTGTTTTTGCTAGCAAAAAATTGTCGATGACAGAGAAAAATTATATGACTACAAAGAGGGAAGTCCTCGCCATGGTATATGTGTTGTAGAAGTTTCAACACTACTTATTGGGTGGACATTTCAAAATGTACGTTGATCATTCGGCTTTAAAATACCTAGTCAACAAGCTAGCGTTGGGTGGGAAGATCTGTCGATGGCTCCTCCTGTTTCAGGAATTTGACTTTGAGGTCATAGTTAAACCTGGTCGACTGGCTGTCAGACCTGACCACCTGTCAGGGATAGAAAGTGGTGAAAAAACAACCAGTCTAGAGGATAACTTGCCTGACACGCAATTATTTGCAGTCACCATGATGGATGATCAGAATAAGGAGTTTAAGGTTGTCATACACTTCCTAAGCACAGGCTATGCGCTTGAAGGATTCTCCACTAACCAGAAGAAACATATGGTTATCAAAGCCGGTGATTATACATTGATTGCAGGGCACTTATGCAAGTTGGGCATGGATGAAATATTGCAACACTATGTTTTTTACTATGAGAGACAATGGATAATGAGTTAAGCACATGTTGGTGTCGCAGGAGGACACTACGTTGGAAAGGAAACTGTGCAGAAGATATTGCAAGCAGGACTATGGTGGTTAACCATACATATGGATACTAAGAGCTTCCGTCGGCACTGTGATACCTACCATAGAACAAGAAAACCATCGCGTTGCGACAAGATGCCACTTGCGCCACAGATAACCCTTCAAGCATTTGACAAGTGGGCCATTGATTTTGTTGGACCGATCAGTCCACCAGGGAAGAGGACCGGTGCACGCTACATTATTACTGCGACATGCTATTTAAATAGATGGGTTGAAGTCATGCCTGTTAAATATTACACCGATGCGACTGTGACAAATTTTTTATTTGAAAATGTGGTGACCAGATTTGGCTGTCCGAAAATTCTGCTCAGTGACCAAGGTACTCATTTTTTTAACAAAATGATTGATGATCTTACTGCAGAGTTCCATATTCAACATAAAAATACGACACCCTATCATCCTTAGGCGAATGGAATGGTTGAATCCTTCAACAAGATTATGAAGAATGCCTTAACCAAAGTGTGTAATGTGCGCTGAGATGATTGGGATCATAAATTTGCATCTGTGCTATGGGCATACCAATCAACTTGCAAGCAACTGAAAGGGAACACCCCATTGAGACTGGTGTATGGAAAAAAAGTTGTTGTGCCAATGGAGTACATTGTGCGGATCCTACGGATTGTTATGCTGATAGAAATGATCGATGAAGATGCTGTCGAGCAAAGGTTGTTGCAGCTCATTCAGATGGAGGAAGAATGCTTCGTCACAGGGTTCCATCAAAACATAGAGAAGCAAAGTAAAAAATCATGGCATGGTCGCCATATCATGATTAATCCATTCAAAGTTAGAGGACTTGGTTTGCTGTATGATAGTAAATTCTTCAAACATCCAGGGAAGTTGAAGATGCATTGGCTAGTGCCATATTTGATCACATACATCACTGACGCGGACGCAGTGAAATTGCATAAGCTAGATGGAATGTATGTCACTGGAATGGTCCATGGCAGTCTCCTAAAACCTTACTTTGATGTCCGCGACATGCTTGGGTAAGGTCGCGTCTCGCATGAAAAAAAAGGGGGTGGGGAACTAGAGCGAACAAGAGCTTGATATTGAGAGCCGAAGCTAATGGTTACTGAGATTTCCAGTGCCAATGAGCAATCTAACATGACTATCTCCTCACTGTGTCTAATCGAAGAAGAAATTATGTCACCAGAGGTACAGCAGGAAGAAGAAGAACCTGAAATAATGGTGCAGCCAAACCCACAGACATCTCATATGGCTGGTTTGACCTCTAGTTCGACTATTGTTCCTGCATCTGGTTCAGCCCCTGCAGTGGCCCCGGTTCATGCTCCACCTATGAACATATCGGCTACAGGACCATGACCCTTCATATCAGAGAGAGACATCCCAGGCACTTCAGCACCGTCGGTCAGGGTATCGAAGCCTTCAAAGCAGAAGTGTAATGCCACTGAAGAAATATTAGTTGAGGAAGCACCAGAGTCGCCGCCGTGCAGAGATGTGAATTCCACTATTGAAGAGCAGAACATGCTTCCATCGTATGTTTGTCCAAGGAGAGCCTATGCGCAGGAGATGAATCTTCTAGTGAAAGCACTCTCCTCCTTGGCCTTGCCGCAGATCCCTGGTGATGTACCATTGCTCATCAACATAATCCCAAAGTTGGCCAAGATTCAGTTTAAGGATGTTGATACCCACAAGCAGGAGATATTAGAAAGGAAAAACTACATGGTCACGATTCTTGTCATGCCACCTGAGCCCCAACTCGTAGTACCAATGGAGTGGGCTTGAGGTGTTGACAACGCGGGCCTACTCAACTTGCTGCTCATGCCGCACTTCGGGAGGAGCATGCAAGTAACTATATATGTGCGACAAATTCTTGTTTGCTTTCATGGAGGATACTTGTGGCTCGATTGACCACATCCAGTGGATTTCGACCTCATTTCACAAATAACGGGTCTACCACGGCAAGGATACGACCTTGCGCTGTCTCTGTGACCAAACAGGGATACCACAAAGATGAAGAAGAAATATGACCTATAGTGTGTAGGTAGAGGATTTCTCATTAGCTCCATCACTGATAACATGGTGCGGTTCACCACAAAAATCTTATCTTGCAAGACGCGGTCTACTAAGTGTACTGTTGGTACCGTTGAACTAGTAGAGCAATGTGCTGCAGGAGTAAAGTTCAATTGGTCGCATTTTTTTTAACGAACTAATAGAGGATGCAGAGCACGCGTAAGTGAATGGTAAGGATAAATTCCATTACTCCCAGCTGCTCATTTTCATCTCTTTTATTCTTTGGTCAGACCCACCGGATTACCATCTGCATGACATCCTCGTGCTTTGCCATAGCGCAAAGTACAAAAACCTATGGGAAAACAAGGAGGATAAGATCAAGGAAAAAGAAAATAAAATAGAATTATTTCCACATGCGGAGGCGTTGCGAGAAGTTGTGCGAGACCAGCACTGAATCAAAGATGCGACAGTACGAAGATATGCAGCCTTCATAAACTTCCAGGCTAGTGTCCACAATGTTATCTTGGAGCCGCGATAGGATCCAGACAAGCAGGCACACCCGACAGGTTTTATGATAGAGAGTGCAGATGTGGATGTGATCATACAAGACTAGACGACAGAGTGGCACGGCCCAGTCGAGGAGTAGATGGACCAAGAAGAAAACCCACCTGATGGCCAAGATAATGGCCTAGGTGGCGACCAAGAAAACAATCAAGACAATGATGGCAGTGACACGCAAGATGACTAGTCACCGAATGAAGGTAACGATGGAGGTGATGGTGGCTCTGATCGTGTTGACTGAAAAGGCACACCTGCTGATGAGGATGTGCAGACCCAACAACAAGAGCAGGAACAAGGGCACACACACCCGCACAAGAAGCGAAAAGTTGACAAAACGTCCAATACTGTCAGCTTGGATAAAGAAGACATTGGCCTACTTCCAGACATTGTCGCAGAAGTATCCAAGAGCATCCTTGAGGGCCTAAGAACACAGCAGGAGCAAGGGGCCAGCAAAGTCACCGGGCACCTCAACAAGCTCACAAAGGACGTCCACGAAGTAAAACCACTGTAGAGGATGAGACATATGGCATTTATCCTGGGGATACATTAGCCGCGCCATTATTATTGCTGCCCCTCAAGCTTGAGTTACAGGAGAAAGCACCGGAGTCGGGAACGCTAGAATATGACGCTATTATCTAGGCCATAGGGACATTGCCACTTGAATTCTCAAAGCTAGCATTAGCCGAATTATACTCCATTCAGCATGCGGTCACGACTAAACTTTGCATCAGAGAAAATGTGCTAGCTTATCAAGCCACAAATAATACCAGGAAGGAAAAAGAGTGCAAGGTCCTCATTAAGGAAAAGGACCAGGAGATCGAGGCACACAAACAGAGCTGACTTACACTAGCAGAAGACATCAAAAGTGCAGTTGCATAGTTCCCACTGGAAAAAGGCCAAGAGGATGAGGATTCAGCTGCCAAGGTTGGTCGGCTATCATGGATTGCGGTGGAACTCAGGAAACAAGTCGAGGAACTAAAGGCACAGTGGATACCAAGCACACCTCCTGAGGTCCTTGAATAACGTAGGAATACAACATCTAAGGTTGTGGGGAGGATAAGGCAAGGAGAACAGCTCTGCACTAAGGCAGTTTAAGCCGTCTCCGTGACATGGGGATTGCTTATGGAAGATGAAGCAACAGAAAATATCAAGGAAGATGCGCGGTAGGCCAAGCTGAAAATTTCAACGGCCAAGGAAGACATGAAGAAGCTACCACTTAAGGAGAAGGTTGCAAAGGTAGCCGAGCTCAAGCAGCTCTAGAAGGAGGTAAAGACTCTGCATGACAAGGAGAAGATTAGGAATGACGAAGTGGCAACACACCAGTCGAAAGCAGAATGAGTTACAGGGCTTATTCAGCCTGTACAGCAGAAGCTCCAACATATCACCCAATCATTGGAAGAAGGAACATCGGAACATATCAGTTACGACTGTGTGGAATAGTTGGAAAAGCAAGCTGAAGAGGTCAGTGCGGATGTTGCCTGGGTGCAACAAATTTTGTAGGAATTTCAGGACAAGGTTGGTCCGGTGGCGCAACCTATGCCAAAGAATTAAAAATATTCCCAGTGGTTTCAATTTGGATTAGTGGCTCAGGAAAAGCCACATGTGAGTGTTGGGGTACTATTGGGCTAGGAAAAGTGCACAAGGAAGAATTCGACGTGCAAGACAGGAATAACAGGCATGCGACGGAGAAATGAAGGTAAAGGAAGAAGCTTAAGAGCAGACCAGAGGAAGTTGCAACAAGGAAAGATAGATCCGAGTTGGTGGAAGAGGAAGGTAAAAGAGTTAAGGTTGAATAGGTGCAAGTCAAGGAAGACTGCAGAAGGATGAGCCAACGAAAGATTAAAGGACAGTTTTGCGGCTAGTTATGACCTCTACAAACAGGATGAAAGAAGTTTTCACTGCTAGTTATGGCCGTGGTTAATGTAATGCGGGACTTTTGTGGCCAATATGGCCTGTCATCAATGTAATGAAATATATTTTGTAGCTACTTGAGTCTGTAATAACTGATTTGTACTCAGTCGACCCTACATGGTCTTGTAAACACTAGAAATAGGAGGAACCCGCTTTGTATAAGGGTTAGCTTCAAGAAATAGTTTCAAGTTATATTTTCAGTTCGCTACAAGTTCAACCAATTAGTATTAGGTTCTACTAAGTTAAGATCAGAGAGGAGTCTGATAATAGTAGGTTGTTGAGCCACGGATCTGTAGTTGAGTGCACAAACCGTTTTGTAGGAGTCAATCTGCAGCTGAGTGTGTAGACAATAGAGTATAAGAGTCGATCCAGGATGTGTGCAGATCAATAGGTGTAGATAGAAGAATAAACCCGAGAGCATGAGAGCAAGAAGATTTGAGCTAAATTACATATCTTAAGAAAAATCTGTAAGTTGTAGACTGCAAGGTGCTACCTATATTTCTTATGCCAGATGAAGAGCACCTTGGTGGTTTTTCCCAGATGGGTTTCCATGTTATTTCCTGTGTGGATGAATGTTGAATGGTGAATGTGAATGGTTGAATTTTTAACTGTTAATGTTGAATGTTTGATTATATTCCATTATTTGCAGTTATTGTGTGAATGAATGTCACAATATTGATGAATGCAGTAAATGAATGAATAAATAAAGCACTATCAAGCACTATATATTTCTCCTGTTAAAATATTGTTAAGTTATAATAATGTTGTGTCGTTGTCGTTTATGTTCAAGGAATCAACTGCGTCTCACTATTGCACCAGCTGATAAGTTGTTTAAGGACAAGGTTGTGTCACACACTGGTGGTGGCGCACGGTTGCACCTCTGTCAAGTAGTGAAAGACTCCATCCCTCCATCTCTGTCGAGCACCTTGGCCATGCGCCAAGGGATTGTTACCCCTCTCCAATTGCAGAAACATGGTTTTGGAAGTTACACATTAATATATCTCAGGTGAGACTGCGCCTGCCTCGCAGGTGTTGCTGGCTGAGCTTGCTCTGTCGGGCCGATGTCTTTCGGTGTTTTGTTGGTTTTGTGTTGTTGTTGAACCTTGGTCGTGTAAGTAAGGAAAAGAGGCCAACAAACAATATTACCATACTAATAATTGATTCCCATACTAATAGTTGATTCCCATACTAACAATTGAAGGTTATGGTTAGTAACATAGAAGCTACTTCAGAAATGAGAGTGAAAGAATGGATACTAGATGGATTTCCAAGAGAATAAAATAGATATAGTACACTATATGCAACCTAGATAATAAATTTAATGATATTTAATTCAAAGATAGGAAAGGGGAAAGATGAGAAACCTTTTATCGATCAGGATGGGGTGCCACCAAGTACAGATCCCAACTTCAAACCTTTGTGACTGGAGAGCCACTTATGTGTGTGAGAGAGAGAGGGAAGGTGTTTGAAATCCCAAAGTTGGTTTCCCTCCATTATTTAAGGGACATAACACATGCTCAACAAGACAAATTGGTTTGAGTGGACATTAATAAGATACTTTAACCATTGTTTTTGTATAACTATGGAATCGTTTTTTGCAATCTTAGCCTTTAGAATTTTTTTCTCCAAGTTTTAATGATAAACAAATGGATGTTGTATGTGGCATCCTCTTTTGCATCCATTTAGTTTATTGTTTGTTATTGATTTTTCTTCTTTGTATGTCTACTTATTTTGGCTATTTATAATTAATTACGCATTCTTTTAAAATAATAGCATTGAATTTGCACCCTTAAGCTGCATTTTTTGTTTGTCTCCCTTAAAACGTTTAATGGGTGAAAGAGAAAGAAAAATATTGGGAAAAAATGATGCAAAAGGACACAAAAAGGGAATGCAAAAAAGGTTACCCAAAAAATTTCATGTGTACAATATCCAAGATACTATAGTAGTGTACTATTCTCATTATAAATTTAAACCTATGATCTATTAGCTACCAAACTGATTACTTACTAATTACTCTACTAGTACAATTGATAACTGGTAGGATAATTATGAGTTTTGTCAGAATATAGCTCATACTTATTTATTAAAACAAACAAATAAATATATTTAGTCATTTTTTGTATGTGCATAGGAGTGTCATTAACCAATGGGCATCATCAATGACCCAAATGAGGAAACAACTACTTCAAATATCATGTACATTATTGATTGAACCTTATAAACTAAAATCATGCCAACTCAATTCTTATAAAAATATAGGTCAAAAATAGAAATGACCCCCTTTTCACATGCATAACTTATTTATGCTCAAATTTGGAGCATTGGTTCAAATTTTTATTTATTTTTCAATTAGATGACTCTTTTAAAACAATTGGGAATTGGAAATGTGTGAATCAAGTGTCACAAAATGGCCCAATCTACCAATATGGACACCATAACTTATCTCTAGAACCTACAAGGTTTAAAAAAAAACTTTTCTCAAAGAATAGATGGTAGAAAAATCTTTCCTTTCACTAATTAACCTTCCTACTATATCCATGAAATGTCTAAAAAGATAAGACAATTCAAAGACTCATGAAGATCTTGATATAAGAACTTTGTAAGTGCAAATCAATGTGTGCAGTCCAAATTGTGCACAAATACTCATCCTCAAAATCCATCTCAAAGGATTGTTATGTTGTAATGCAATAGTTGGTTCACCATAATTAGTGGTTACAATCAATCAAATTATCGCCTTTAGGAGTAACAATATATTATACTTGTTTGTGGATACAAAATAATTAATATTTTTTCTATGGCAATTGATAATGAGAGATACTAATTACCCACATAAGTAAGATATACTTCTTGGTCTAACTGATATATATTCGTCCCCCCCATTATATAGGGGTTAGTATCTTATGGGTAGGTGTAAAGAGTAGGTGATGTAGAAGTTAGGTGATCAAACTACCTTAATCACATAACCATTATAACTCTTCGATCATGCATAAAAAATAACCATGGAATTATATTTTTGTGGGAGCAATTTATTAACTTATCAAGTTTCCCTTTGAAATTGCATGAACATAGTTAAGGTGAACACATTATACAATTTTATTGATCTTGAATGGTATCTATGGTTATGTCATATTTAATAAATATGGGTTTCAACTAATTTTTAATATAATGGGGTTTGGGATTACAAGGATGGGGTGATTAGGAAAATCTTCACAAAGTCATGCCATCGATATATTAAATACTCTAATGTTTGATGAAACTGAATCAAATTGTCATATGGGGTTTAATGTTATGTGGTTAAGGGTAGGAATTAAGGGGTATGAGGTTTAGGGTTTAGGGGGTATGTGGTTAAGTATTTTGGGTTAGGAGGGATTAGGGGGTTAGGAAATAAAGAGTATAATGTTAATTGTAATGTGGTATGGGGATAGGGGTTCAATACGATTGGTAAAAATATTCACAATCCATATTTTATATTTTTTTTAATGTAATTTCAACATATTGGAGTATGGGGTTAGGGGGTATAAATTGTGTACAAAGGTATAAATATTTGAGAAGAGATGAAAATATACTACTAGACTGCCATTACAATAACACATGGCCATTATTATCAATATAAACATCAATGTTTAAAAACCTAAGAATGTCAGAATATTAATAAAGTGAAAGGCCATGCAACAAATGTTACATCAAGAGGTGACAAGTAACTGTAACTGAACATGAAAAATAACACAGGTGTTGAAGTGGACTTGCAATCAGTTCAACTTGTTGAAGCCATTATAGCTCTTACCATAACATGAAATTGTGATGTTAGATATGTGTTGGAAGGATTGGATCGATCTCTACAACAGAAAGTGGCAAACATTATGCAAAAGGATACAATAATGATTCAAAAGGATGAAACATGATGCAAATAGGATGTAAAAAAGGATACCAAAAGTATGCAAAGAGGGTGCAAAAAAAATATGCAGAGTGGAAACATAGAATACACAAAAACAGACACTAAACAAATAAAAAACTGAACTGAAAAGTAGATTCCAATAGATCATCATGCATCCATTTTCCAATTTGCATGAAATATGATGCAAATAAAGATGTTATAGACCTATATTGTAATAGTGCATATATATGTTACAACATTACATATTGTGATCCATACTTCATGTGTTCAAAATTAGTCTCATGATGATTAATTTATGGGCGGTGACTCCCTAATTATATAGGGGGAAGGAGAAACCACAACCGATAAGTCCAAAATAATCCCTATTTTCCATAGGTAAAAGGGAACTCAATACAAATGTGAGGAAAATATGTGATAAGAACACAACCTTCCACTATAAGGAAGCTAGGAAGAGAAGCTAATAAAATTTCTTAGTTAACTGAGTTTAGGCTCATAGATTGAGTGCACTGAAAAAAATGGGGTGTTCCCATCGTCCCAAAGTTGATCTTCTAACAAACATTGGAAATATATGGGTACAAGGATCCCAAGAATTCCCACAGAAGTTAGGGACCAAACCAAATGGTTATCTATGTGGCTACATAGTGATCAACTAGGACATGGGACCAAGACAAAGACCATGAGAGACCTCCCAATAACCTAAAAGTAATAATATATGGTCCTAATTTTAGGTTAGGAACTCCCTAATTCTATTTGCATCATCTAGGGGACATGTAACAAGGAGTTCTTCGGCACTTGTGAATTCACCATATAAGTGTATAGGATTTATTGTGATCATCTTAGGGTGTTAATTGGTAGAATTAATGTTGATGCAAAAAATATACCAAAAACTTGCATGCATGGCTATTATAGAACACAAATTACATCCATGAATATGAGGGGATATATGTCACGAGGTATTCACTCAATGAAACCAATTCATAGCGCCTTAAATCATGGTATATTAAAGAATACCCCTAATTTTACTAGATATTGATAATTACGTACAAAAATCATTTTGTTGAGCCCCCTCCCAATACATATTTCCAATTAATAAACCATATTTTTATGATATATTCCCTATTTTTTTACTAGAAACCCCTTTCTATACCCCACAATACCTGCAAACCCTGCATACCCTACTCCGCAACACCCCCCCCCCCCCCCCCCCCCCCCCCCCCCNATATTTCTCAACAAGGTAAATCCCCCATGATATATGTATGGATACTAATAAGCGTAAATTCCTACACTACAGTACCATAGAGAATAGGCTAGTTGGAAAAAAAATCATACAAGATAAAGAGAATGATTTTGAATTAGATGCCTTAACTAGGATGACACAAAATAATATAGGAAACGAGAATGTATACATTAGGAATTGGGGTAAAGAGGTGGATAAAAACATAATGTTTAAAATTAAATTAAACATGAGTAATTGAAACCCTTATACATATCCAACCTAAAAACATGTTCAAAGGATGCCATAACATAAAAACGTGAATTCCATGAAAGGATGATTCCTTTTATAATAGTTTACTAATATCTATTTATGTATTATTAAGATTTAGCAATGTTTATTTATTTTATTTATATTACATTCATTCTTATATTTTATTTATATTATATATGATCAATCTTTTTTTATGTTTATAACAAACTGTGGATGGATCAACCTTACACATAGAGAAGAGAAATAACAAGCCAACTCCTCTTTAATAAAGTTGGGAAAGTTCTTCTGCAGACATACACATATTTAAACATGATATTGGAATCATAATTAATAGTTTAAGGGGTCATAAAGTCATCCAATATTCATTCCCATACGAGAAGTATCTTATCTCAAATGGGATGACCAGTTAATTGTTTAACATGCAACTAGTGTAAAGTCTAGCTCCAAGGTTTTGTATGACACCATATATAAAATTCAACAAATAAGTGAGATCCATCCTTTAGTAAATGACAATCATGTTCCTAGTCCAGTACAAAAAATAACTTATGACTTTACATAGAATTTGAAATTGGCATCCAATTTCACTTTGCGATGTTAATTAAAAGATAACCATTGCTAAGTACCTATATTCGAAGCTGATTTTATGTCTCTTCTAGGCCCCACTCATAAAGCATGTTTTTTATTAAGGAAGAATATATTATAAAAAATCATAGTCATTGGAGACTCCACTCTTCGTACCATAAAAATTCAGAAGTTGAGCTCCATGTTCCAAAAAGTTATCATGGAAAAGGTTTATGATATGTGGTAGTGGGACATATCCATGATGTTACTTGTTTAATTGAAGAAAGGAAAATTATCTATAATAACCTCTTTTGGATTAAGTACATTTTGCACACAAATTTTTTTTAGTCTTGGTTAATGGATCCCCAATTTGATTCTAAATACCTCAAGACGAATGAAACAAAAATGTTTGATTGCACCCTTTTTTATATTTTGGTAGTAGAGGGCATTTCCAATAAATTGGAATGGATCCAATAACTATCATACTGCTATAAATTATATATGTAGCTCCTAAGGTGAAGGTCAACCACCAATTATTTGTTAATGATACCATCCTTATGGGCTCAATCTCAATAAAACTAGCAAATTGTTTGAAAAATATCCATCATATCATTTATGAAGCTTATAAAGAAAGAAAAAGTAAACTTCCAAAAAGATTTGTAGATGACTACCTTATGTCCCCATGGATCAATAGTTGGTAGACAATTAGATTCTCTATATTGGAAAGGACCAAACATTTACATACTTGGGAATTCCCATGAGTCTCCAACATGTTAGAATAGATTACTAGATGTTGATTCTTGAAAAAGTATAGGTAAAAAACCCTCAGCACTTGTCCTTCCAAACACTTGGACCTAGGAAATTGTATGGTGATAGTCAAATCCAAACTCAATTAGATGACCAATTATGTTTAATCCATGTTGGGTTCTCAAGACGATAATGATGAGGTTAGGATATAATATGTTTAGACTACCTTTAGGCAATGGGGTTTAAATATAGTCATAAAATCAAGTTGATTAACTAGAATACAACTCGTGACCTGTTTTTCATGGCGATCTAGGTATAATTACCTGTGCGTAGTGCTTATTTTTTAGGTAATATGAGAGATATGATGTGGGGGCTTAGATCTCAAGGTCAAGTTGTCAGCAAGTGACCTATAACAAAAATATTAGTGGTATAGATCTATTTTTGTTTATTTGTCATATATGTTCCTTCAAATACTACTTGGCCATTTTGGAAACTTCTACATCATTCATAAAAATAAAGAGTCTCTCATCCCTTCCTTATCCTAGTAAGTGAAAGAGAGGGCATAGGCATGTTACAGGAAAAACAATGAGGTATAGATAAAGTTGAGCACCATGTTACAAGATTAGGGCTAGGCATAACTGTATTCGTTTGTAATAACTAATGGTGGACGATTCATTAACCTTGCCACTCTTCTTCCCTCTATTAGAAGAGGATGTAGCACCCTAAGTATTTCAAGAAAAATATGAGGATAACTCTATAAAGTAGTTCCTACCTTAGGAACATGATATGCCTTATACTCACAAAAGGAATCTATGTAGAAGGATCGCCATATCACCTTCTCCACCCATAAATATTATGTAGTTCATATTTCTATAGAGGTCCATGTTAGACCTACTTGTTTCTCCACTAATTGGAAGTGGATATTATGGAAGCATGCTATGCCTTGTAAAAAATATCTTATTAGAGGTTAGGTGGCAAATCTTTATTTTTTTAGGATACAATCTAAAGATGGAGATATCAAGATTTTTTTTTTTCCGTCTATATGGAAAGTATAAAGATGACATTGAATTAGTTTTAGGGGATGGAAATGGGAATAAATGCTATGGGACAAGTGGGTCGATGCTTTTGATATGGTAAAACAAGTAACAAAAAAATCCATTAAAATTTGCATTATGGTGATCCCTATGCTCTCAAATCTATAAAGCTAAGGGATATTTTCAAGGGGTAAGAAAGTTTATACTAATTCAATTATTTATTGCAAGACTATAATTTATGCAATTTGAAAAACATAAACAAATCACTCTTTGAACAATCAATACCAATTGCAGACAAGGCCATGGAGCAAGTGGGTCACATAGTTACAAGCAAGCAACATTGTGCATCTAATCATGTCACATAAAATTCAATCAAGAGCTTAGTCCTTCATTCCAAATAGACATATTTCCAACAATATCCTCACTTGGATTATCAATCCTTCCAAAGAAAAATTACAAACAAGCCCATAGTAATTTAACACTAAGGTACTCGTTTGGTCATCTATGCAATGTATTGTAGTTCAAAATTGCATAAAATTAGAAGCCTACTTACGTAGTTTTTTAAAGTCCAGTTAACGTACTTTAAAATTGAAAAGATTTACGTAGTTTTTTAAAGTCTAGTTAATATACTTTAAAATTGAAAAGATTTGGTGTGTATGAATCTTCATGTTCTCTATATGTAACATGCTTTTAAAATTATAGTGAATATATATTAAGAATATAATTAATGAAGTTATTAAAATATTGCTTGTCAACGTAATCAAGTACATCTCACATTATTACATGAGTTATCCTTCGGTCATTATGTGAATTTATTACCATGAATAAAGTATCTCTTACACAATTATTCCAGCTATCCTTTGGCTGGGATGTTGCAACTAAGGGTATATATTCTACCAACTACCAATATTGTGGGACTTGATTTGAGCTCAACCATAATAAACAACTCTTGTACATAATGCACCAACCCTCCTCCACACACATCTATTAAATTATTTGAATTTTGATGAGAGGAGTAACACCATCCATACTTTACCAACCAACTACAACATCGTTAACATTTATTATTAAATTAAAACACACTCTAACCAACATCAATCTCATACCACTTTATTAATTAAAGGCATTTTCCTTTTCACATGTGCTCTTAAGTATACACAAATTAGTTATTTTTTTATCATTTAGTGATAATCTAATTTAAAGTGCATACCACTAATTTAAAGTGCATAGCACAAAAATTAAAAGAGTTTTAGTTTTAGATTAAGACTTAAAGCTAATTTTAATTAGCCAAGAGTTTGTGTTTTTATTTAAATAACCGTGATAAATTAGCTTACATTCACATATTACAGTAAATGATGGTTTTCATCATTATCAAAAAAAAATTTGACATGTTTAAAAAAAAAGTTTAAAGATTAGAATATACTAATAAAGTGAAATTTTATGTATCAAGTTCGCCCTTAGTAAAATTCATATCTTATTGTAGTTAGCTTCATCATAGGTTTATAGGTTTATGTTGCATAATGGATGCTTTATAATATTGATTAATTACAAAAATAATAAAGTAGATAGATAGTAAAAACTGAGATTAAGTTGATTTTCAATAAATATAATTTTTGACATTTTAATTTTATATTATAAAGATTTATTTTAATCTATAATTTTTTAATATTACAAGCAATAAAAAAGAAGTAATAAATTACAGGTTCTTATTAAATTAGGATTAAGATGGATCTATCATATAGGAAAACAATAGTAATGACCATTCATGAAGGACATCTTTGGAATATGCTTGGGGCTTGGTAATACAATGAATAATGAAGTGGGAAGTGTTATATTTCTTGTCGAGCCTTATCGTTCTCATGGAAAAAGAGCTCATAAGGTCATTGTTATTGGAAATTCCACGATAATTATAAGAAGACTCTATCATTAAGATCTCCTATCCAACTTCTCTCTTGCTAGACTCTATCAATAATCTATCTCTATAGGGAGGAATTCGATACAACATAATTTTATCATATTTTGGGAAACCTTAACTTTGAGGTGGATACTAGGCAAGTGGATATGGAACTTTCTCCTTCTTTAAGGATGCCTAAGTTCAAAAGAGGGGTGCATTACATCTGCAAACACCACATGTTCCCTACCATGATTTGTCCTAGTAATAAGGAGGGTGATCCTACTCCTAACATGCATTGTTGCATGAAGGTGGCAAGAATCAAGTCAAGCAATTAGCAACAATCTACCATTTAACCTATCCTTTCTCCATACTTATGAGTAATTATGAATTGTATGGTGACAAAGTTCTATCCTATGTGTGAGATGGGTTTCTTTATCAATGGTTTAGCATTGATCTTGTATGGTGAAGAGTGTACTGTATTCAAGCAAAGTAATAGGTTGGAAGTTTCTTGAATGCAACACTTCTTGGAAGTATCCAATTTGAGTCTTCGCGAGGGTGTATTGATGGCACATTGCCACTTCCACAAACGTTGTTGCATTCTTATGGTCTTAAAGACATGTAAAAATGATTAAATCAACGAGAGAAGGATGTTGTGGAAATGAATGGTAATTTACATATCCAACTTAATGATAGTTTTGTGTTATAGTTTAATGAGAACAATAGGGTTCGAGAGCAATGTGTTATAGAAACAGGAGGTGCCATCTTACATATGAGAGAATGGGAGGTGGAGAGACACATCGTCATGCCAATTTATAGAAGGAAACAAATGGATATGGCCACCACTGTCACTTTGACGCAATCTCTAGTAGGGCACATGCATGGGGGATGCATTGGTAATTCATTACGATATTATGTGGGTTCATACTTGAGGTTTTAAACATACTTAAAATGTAATTTAATACATTTGAGGGTATTAAGGGTGTGAAGGGTGTTTTTAAATTAAACTAGGGTTATACATATTGGGGGTGTTGTTTCAACTAACCAAAATTTAAAGGATCAAGGGGGTTGTAAAGTCACCCATATTTTTGGTTATAGAGCTGAGTGGAATTAGCAAACGCTAGCACTGAAACATTAGAGAGCCATCAAACTTGATTATTTTCATTGAGAATGATGACTATCGATTTGGTCTTTAGACAAGAGGAGTTTTTGGTCAAAATACCTTGAATTTAATCTATTGAACTGACATTTGCAAGTTGTTTAGGGAAGGCAATGGTAAGCTATAATTCCTTTTTCAATTTAAATCATCAAGAGGTGTTGTTAGGAGCCTCTATAACCTGAAATTGACAATATTGGATTATTAGCATACTAAGTTTTATTATTAGAATCATCCAGAGGTTGGAAGTAAGAGGTGATTAGCCTTGAATTAGCAATTCAATGAGATATAATTTTGTGAGGTCTTTTGTTGGACCGCGTGGAACATCTCATAAAGGAGTAGGATAACACATCTCTAGTCCTTGTACCTTATAGAAGTTCTCAATGAATCATCAAATTCATTAAACAAACAATGAAAATGACAAAAAATCTCATAGAGAGATCTAAAGATGAAATGGTCTTTTGAATCTTAAGGTATATGTTTAATGATCCTCATTGAAAGCTGAAGTTGAATATGATATAGAAATTTTCTAAAGTTGAATGTCAAATATTGATACCAACATACTAGGAATTTAAATAATAAGGGGATACAAATTGTCACTAAAACAATGGTACTTACAATATATGATGAAAATAAAAGGTTGTTTTATGTTGAAATTGTATTGGGAAGGGGTATTAACAATAAAATGTTGGGAGCCATAAATAAATTTAGGGATAATATTCATTGATATCCTATGAGTGTACATTCTATGCCATTAAATTAATAAGTGAATTTCTTGTGGGTGAGCCTACCTTAACTTACCTTAACTTGCCTCTGACAATTATGATGGTGTCTCCACTACTCAGCTCTTTTTGGACACTTTTGTGAATTTACATCACGTGGAAGCTTCTTTAGACATCTAAAGTTAACTCCAACAACACTAGAACCATGGCACTGACAATTGAAGACAGTTCAACGAAAGTGACCTAAATAATAAAGTCATTTCTATACATTTCAATTTCTAGGTTTTTTCTTTTAGTTTTAGATCATATCCTTTTAGTTTTATAGCATATTTTGCCATTTGCGTTATTATTAGTATATGTGTGAAACCACTCTTACTTGGTATTGAACAAACAATTTAACTTTTTTAGATGGATTATAACACAATACTACTTGGTATTGGACATACAATTTAACTATTTTTTAGATGGATTATAGAACACTCCTACTTGATATTGGACGAACAAATTAACTCTTTTTTAGATGGATTATATGTAAACAAATTCTTGGAGAAAGTTTGCCCTGTTTTTTTCTTTTATTTGTAAACGTTAGATTTACTATTTAACTACACTTATTTTAATAAGAAAAATTAATTTTTCATGTAAATTTTTTATTATTATAATTACCATTTTTAGTTCTATACATTTCTAATATCTGATTTTTAAAATGTACATATCTTATTCTAAATATATTGAAATGACTCTTTCAATTTAATTGTAATTATAAATTTATATCAAAATAATAATAGTAAAGAAAGCTTAATATTCAAAACACACCTTCCAAAAACAAATCTAATTGTTAGAACTTTTTGGAAGTTCGCACCTTTTCGTGCTGGACTGGTGGATCACATCTCAAACATAAAAATAGATTTGCTTTTACCATCCATTTCATGTGAATAATTCATTGTAAGAGATTGTGGTGCACGTGGGGTCGACCAAAGCCAACCTTACCAGCACCTCCAGGATCTGGTGGCTCCTACAATTAGCAGGATTGTCAAATTTAGCCCTCGGCCAAATTCTATGTTAGATTTTCCTCTCTGCAACTCTATCTCCGCAACCGCCTTTCCGCAAAAAGCTTTCCCGCAGTACTGTTTCCGTAACAGGATTTCCCGTAGCACTGTTTCCGCAACCGTCTTTCCGTAACAGGCTTTCCTTAAGCGGGTTGCGGGATGCGCGGTCAACTTTCCAAAGTTGTTCCCTCACAACTTTTTCTCCGCAATTGTTTTCCATTGTCAAATCTTTGCGGCCTCCTCCATGACTGTCGATCTACGCTTTGGCACAGATCTCACAGATCTTTGGAGATCTGCTATTGCCTTCACAACTTCCGTTGCGGACCTCTCCTGGACCGTCAGATCTCCGTTTGTGGACTCAATCTCCACCGTTCGTTCTCTGCAATAAACTGGTTAAGGCAAAAAACTCGTGCGTTGCACCGATTGATGATGGAATCGATTAATCCATCCTGCAAACTTGAAGAGTAATTAGCCTAACCCTTAGTATGCATGCATCTACGATCTATTCCAGCCATTCAAGCAACAATTTCATGCATGAATCAACGATTTTACAGAAATACACAGATGTTCAGAAAACCGCCAAAGTTGGCTCTGCCCAGACACACAGTTCAAACAGTAAATGCATAGAGGCCAATAACACTGCAAACACACAACTACTCTTCCTATTAAGCAAACACACATGAACACCACTTAGCTCGCCTTCTCCTGTCTTCTCAAAATATTTACAAGCAGAACCAAATGCAGGTCCACATGTCTCTCTGCAAATGGGATTCTAACCCAGAAGAACAGAACTGAAGAACAAAACCCTTCTTCCTTCTCTAAGTTGTCTATTTATGCTAAACTGTAACCTAAAACAAACAAAACAGAGCATGATGAAAAAATGTCTCTGTCACAAACAAACAACCTACAGCCTAATCTCCACGCAGGGAGTCATGATCCGCCATCACTCCTACTAGTGATAACAAACTATGACTCATCAAAACAAACAAGCCAAAAATATGATACAGCATGTGACCAACTCGTCACATTGCTGGCATGCCACAATGCTCTACAACAGATTGTGGAAACATTACAAATCTACATATATAAGCTATGGACTTCACTGTAAGAACAAATCTACTGTCTATGAAAATTATATGGGAAGCCAATGAACGAAACAAGACATGTCTATTTTCATGATAAATAAAGAAATTTCTTTTGTTACACTCTGATCAAATTTGAACGATAACATCCACTGTGGTTTAGATATAGAACTGCATGTTAAAAGCATTATATACATGAGAAATATGATTTTTAATCCCTTAATTTGTGAGAATATATCACCTTTTAAGGATAGTGATTGTTTCGAACACAGTACTAAAATTATATCACCTTTTAAGGATAGTGATTGTTTCAAACACAGAGTGCTAAAATCCAAATATGTTCAGATCCAAAGTCACTTTCAATAATAAGTTACACTTTCACCACCATGAAAAATATGCAGACTTAAACAGCCAAGAGATAAATATGAGGCCAACATCGTTGCTTGTAGTATGTCTGTACTTTCTTCATTAGAAGGTTTGAATGCTTATAAACATTGGTCCCAAAGGCCTACCATTTTCTTTTTGATACCGTTTGCAAAATCTTGTCTGTCACCCCTTTTGCCCATGATGTCTGATTACCCAGGATCCCTATGCAATTGTTTATGCTTCACTTTAACAAACTAACTCTATAGAAAAACAGCAATTAATTGTGCAAAGTGCAAACTAAGATACTTTGGTATCAAGGTCCAACCTCAAGAATGAAAACTTGCACTGAACATGAAATACAGAGAGACTGATAGGGCTAGGAGGAAGAAAATGAATTGCATGTTAAACACACAAAGGTTTCTGTTACCATATATCCACTCAAAGGTAGTATGTAGCATTCGATAAATGTTAGATTCTCCCATAAAAGTTCAAAACACTAATATATGCCATGAATCAAGCAAGCGAGCTCAAAAATAGTTTTTCATATTCTGAATTTTAGATGCAGATAGATGGCAGAGTTAATTTTGGACTGTTCTTATCAAACCGGATTTGCAAGCTCAAAAATCAGAAATGGAAACACGCCATACCAGATTTGCAAGCTCAAAAATCAGAAATGGAAACACGACATAGGATAAAGGTAATTATCAATCACAAAGTCTGAGGATTGTCATGATCTTCACATCCATCCTCCATTTCCAGTGGCATCATCATATTCAGTTCTAAAGATTCTATTCTTGGGTCCTCCTTCATTTCCAGTGGCATCATCATATTCAGCTCTAAAGATTCTATTCTTGGGTTCTATGTTGTAATCGGTCATGCCTTTGATACAATACAGTCCCACAAATACTGGTTTTCTCTCCAAAATAGTTTTAATGGTGGATGACAATCAATTGGATATTAAAGAGGTATTTATGTAATATAATCAATTTCAAGATGTATGGTTTTTTTTTTTTAATCTTTTAGCTTATTATCAAAAAAAATATTGTTATTGAAATTTGTTTTTTCACAAAAGAAAAGAAAAATCTATTTATACAGTAACCATTCAACCATTATGTTAGTAGAAAACACTCCTTATAACTACCCTGTTAAAAAAAAAAATCTTAATATATTAAAACTTATATTATAATTTACATTTGAATTTTCATATTAATACAAATAATTTTGCTAAACATAACCATGAAAATATTTAAATCTCCTTGTATCACAAGGCCATTTAATACATTTTATCACGTAATATTTTTCCTAAACATAACCATGAAAATATTTAAATCCATAAAAATATTTAAATCTCCTTGTATCACATGGACATTTAATACATTTTATCAAGATATATGCTCCCTGAAAATGCTGCTGAACTAGAATCTTGGTAAGTAATGTAAGAGTCCTATCTCTAATATGCGAACTTGTGCTAGTTTTGCTTGTCCAGTCAAAATGCAACAATCGGTAAGTCACAACCATTGCCTTGAGTTGTACTATAACTGAACTTAATACTATCCTTTAACTAGGTCTCAAGAATAGGCTTTTACTTTTTTTTTAAAGAATTCTATATTACGTATTTGAAGTTTCAGTTCAAAGAGTGTTATGACTTTTTCTACTTAGAAATTAATTTTACCATAAAATGATATATATTTTAAGGTTAGGTTGCATATAATTTTTATGCATTTTATTTTTAGTATCATTTCCCTTAAAATTCTAATTGGATTTGAATTAAATTGTTATTCTGTAGAAATTAATGTAGATTTTTTTTGTAAAAATATGGTATTTAATAAACACAAATGAAGTGCTGCATAGTAGCATAATGCCATTGTATTGGTCTTTTGTGTAGGGAAATTCCAAATAATTTTGAATTCTTCCAATATTCGATCTATATATAATAAAGACATTGATTAATTTTGAAAACTAATTTTAAAAATTTATTTTTTTAATTATTCAAACACTTTAAAACAAATACATTTCAATTTCATACTTATTAATTCAATTCAATAAGAATAAAAATATGCCAAAGAAAATAAATATGCAAATATAATAGCAACACTAGTTTTCAAAATCAACCATCAATAATAGATCTATTATTGGTCCTTGGCCAAACAAGGCCAAGGCCACCAAAAGAGCATCTCTTGCTCACTTTGGCATGTTACAAACGAGAATTAGAACCCTATAAATAGGGTTCTTTACATGCAAATACAACTAGCAAGAAACCATAGGCTGCAAAACCCTTGTGCCCAAAACCACTTACATCCATGCTCATTGCGGAGTCAATGTTAACCTTAACACAATTTAAACATTAATTAATTAATTCCAAATGTAAGTAATGCTAAATACTTACTTTATTCTTAAAATAATTAATAACTATTAATAAAAAAAAGGTTTCTTTTAGTTTAAAATTTAATGGTTGATATTTAATATTTCATTAAAAATATTATATATGTTTAACTATAAATAAATGTTATACATATTGTTATATATTTAATTAAAAATATTATATATAAGAGGTCTACTTTCGTATTTTATTCTTATTGGATTTTTTCATTATGATATTCTTACTAGAATTATGCTACTATGCTTTACATATTAGTATGGAATAGATAAACACTATAAGCAACACAATAAATTAATTGTAAATTTTATAAAAACAATAAAAAAATTAAAACCATTATTGTAAATCCATCTTAAATATAGATATACCAATGACGAAAAAAATCAAATTTGTTGAAGTTTATTTTTTTTTTATTTGACATAAATAAAATTAATACATTCTCTACATTAAATTAAATAATAAAAATTTACATGTAAAAAACTGATTTTTTAAAATATTTTATAAATCATAATTTAAAATAAATATATTAAGATTTTCTATAATTTAAAATAAATATATATTAATTTTCTAATAAATGTAAATTTTATTAAAAATAAGATTTGGTTATTTGAAGTACCAAATAATACAATACATTGTCAACTATACAGAAAATCATTTCTCAATTACATAATATAGAAACATAATTTAATAATTTAATTTTCATCTTCATTGCCTAATTTATATTAGTAAACTAAAAAATGTTTAGAAATTTCCTTTATTTCTGAAGCCTATTTTTCTTAACCATTTCAACATTTTCTTTAACCATGAAAAAACAATGACAAAGTTTTCAATGGGATGAAATCCACTTGCAGCTGTGATCATCTTTTAATTGATGTATCCTGCAACCAATTTGGTCAATTTGTTTTAATGACCATAAATAAAAAAGTATTGGATTCTGATACATAAAAGCATGAAATCTTAGCCAAATCGGAATCATTTATCTCATAGGCTAATTTGGTCAGTTTGTTTTAATGGCCATAAATAAAATCACATTCATATACTATACATGGATGTAATCTCAGTACATCCAGAATCACTCATCTCATAGGCTGTAAGGATCTAGAATTAACAGTTCTCAATCCCATATGAATCATGTATGAATTTTGAACTTTGCAAACTTAAATTTAAAATAAAGTTATTATACTTGACTTCACACACTATGGCAGACTCTTGGCTTTGAATGCTAGAAAGCTCAATCAATTAAAAAATATAAATAATTAAATATTGAACTTTTTCACTTAACCAATCTAATAATGAAAAGTACTGTCATAAATGGAGTGTCTTCCATTAAATAAATTTGACCTTTCTCCAGTTACCACCCTAAATAACAAGTCGTTACAAATTGAATGTGGTTCATTCAAAATTTCCATGTGCTTGTGCTATTCTACTTGCATGTTAAACAACCAATGGCCTGCATGCTAAGACAGCCAGCGACTGCTGTCCTACCTGCATGACGTGCATGCTAAGACAACCAACAACTTAAAGAATAAATTGCGAGACTTTTGTCACCTTAATCGTGAGAAGTACTGTAATATTGGGTACATATTGAACGTACTATATTAAATATTTCCGCATGCTTTCTGCCGTTCTAACTTCACCTGCATGCTAAAATCGCCCATGAAGTCAAAAGGTAAACTGTTAGAATTTTTGCCACCTTAAAAGTAAGGAGAGGGGAGTAGGTACTGCAATACAAATTGAGGGCTAACAATACCTAATATGCTATGGGCTATTAGATTTCAAACAAGTTGAGATTCAACAGCTTACAATGCTGCAACAACAGCATTTAATTCTTTAGTACGTATAAAATATTTTAAGCTTAAATGAAAAAAGTCCAATATCCACCCTGAGGTGGATGTCAACTGTTGGATCAAATCCAACTGTTCACATGATCAAATTCAAATGTAGGCATCCACTCTGAAATAACATTAAATGTTAGGTTACTGAGTGGATATTAAAAACCTAAATGAACTACATCCTATTATTTATTTTAATATGCTTCTCTACTTGTATGCTAAGACAGCCAATCCCTGAAAATGTAAATTGCCAAAGCCCAAGCTATTCTACATAGTAAATCAAAGTGATTTTATAGGCATATGTGGATTAGTGCTAAAGTTTAACAAATAAAGAGATAAACCATAAAATATGAGGGAACACACAAAGGGCTACATAACTAAATGTATATATAGGACTACATAACAACAAAACCATGGGTCACTAATTCTAGGTAAAGTGACCAAATCAACTTTTCTAGTAACCAACTAATTAATGCACTATTGAAATAAATAACCGAATAGATTTTCGAGGTGGCGTTATAAAAAAATGTCTTAACATGTACATTTAAATCATACCAAATTAAACTTATTATTCACTTAACTATAACCATTCTTTTACAATTACAAATTTAAGTAAGCAAATCTTATTGAAAATTGCAAAGAGATACTCTAAGCTTTGCATTCGTACGACTATCATTTGCATGAGCTACCTATTACACATTAGCCTTGTCTTTTAAACGTAGTTAATCACTTTCCATAGCAAGGTGCTATACTATGAACTTGATTTCCTTAGTGCAACCATCAGAGATGAGACGAGTGGAGTAAACAACAAAGTTAGATATGTTTTAGATAATAAAAGAAACTAATTAAAAATGTATGCACATAAACAACTAATTTACTCTACAATGTCTTTCAAGATCCATCCCAATGCCTTTCCACCATAGGGTCATCGATTCTGCAACCAACACTGAATATACATATTATTGCAATAAAACATGTAAGCTATATATTAATTCTATAAAGCATATTAACCATTATGGGTACTTCTTTAATGCGTCTTTAGCTTAGGTGACTGAAAGCGTGTCTACGAATTTCCTACCAACCATAGGCTTCATTTGACATATGTTTATCCGTCTAAAGCCACCCCTGAGCTGGGCGACGAATCCACTAAAGTTAAAGATTATAAACAGAAACTCTTAAAGTTTCACGTTAATATAGTATTGTAATCAAAAGGATATGTTGTCTATGAGTACGAGACTTATGATTCTTAGTCGTCATAATATTTTAAAACCATAAACATGAATAATCCTTCATCATGGCTTTGTTCATAAACAAAGGGCATGTCATCCCTATTGCTTAAATGGATGGAAACCTACCCATACTTCCAAAATATAATTTCATTAGTAAAAATAAACTATTCTACCATTTAAAAATCATTTACCCTACCAATATTTATACTAGGAAACATCTATAAATTACCCCCTTACAGATAATAAGTTCCTAAACTCCTTCCTTGGATATCCATATAATATAATAAGATAGGAATCTTTCCTTAACTAATGCATTTATATTTGTATTGACCTCTCCTCTTCTACCATTTGGTCATAAATTCTGGTAATAAATTCTACTAAGATGACATATTCCAATAATAATATTCTTTACTTTGCATCTTATAATTATCATGAATGTGTATGCGTTATCACTACATAATCAATTGTTGTCTTACTTTGTTTTAAATTATAATCAAATGTCTTTTGTAATTATAGTAGCTTTACTATAATCAAACGTCTTTTGCAATTATAATGTAGCTTTACTTCGTATGAAGAATAATTATTCTTTGTTTCTATGTAAACTGCTAAATCATTTAAAAACTCAATGTACTATTTGTTTTGAAAATAAAATAATAAAAAGTGAGTAACCTGTTCATTTCCCACACTTGTATTCATAAAAGTGAGGATGTTCAAGTTGCATGGAACTTAATGTTGCCGTCCGAATAACTAGATACTTGTCTTAATAAACTGACATAGGATTACTAAAAATAATCCATAGCACCGATAAGTTTGTGATTTTGAGAAGTTAGCATGCAGGTAAGACCAACACAGTCCAAAATTTACCAGATCGCAGTCATGTGTTAGGCTAAGTGAACCGGAATCAACTCAACAAATGTGACAAAGAAAATGGAGAAAGTATCGTGGGAATCACAGATATTATGTCATGAATTCAGACTTTCTTGTTGCCAATTTGAGAAGGAAAAGCAATTGTCGTACTAAAAGTTCATGTTCAATCATTTTCTAGCAATCGAATCTAAAGCTCATAAGCTTTAACAAGATGTCTTTTAACCTAGATCAAATTGCCAACAGCCAAATGAGAAAATCACACCAAAGGAAGATCGCAGGCTTGGAAGCTGATAGCAGAGATTCATCACGGTTCTGGTTAACTTTAATAATTCCTAAAAGGGAAACGCAGACTTGGAAAATGAGATCTGAACTATCATTTCTTTCATTCACAAGTTAGCACAATCCATTTCAAATAATTTCAAGCAGAACTTTTTAAAATTTACCATTCACCCTCGCCCTTGAGGGAATTTTTTCCTACTTAAGTATTCATAACATTTACACATTAAGACATTTAACAGTCTAGTTATTTAGGAAAATTGTTAATATGCATTTTATTGTTTCATAATGAAGTTGAACAACTTTCAACAACACTTTTGTTGATCAATAAACTCTCCCTTGATTTTTCATCTTTAATGGCTCCTTGCTCAACACAGAATTCTCTCTCTCGAGTTCTGACACCAATCAGACTTACAGGCTAAACTTTGATGTTACTCTTATTTTTTATTGCTAGTCAAAAATTTTCCCCTCAATACATCAAATAACGTCCTGTCTTCCATATGTCAAACTTTGTGCCGAGGTCTTGCCATTGATATCACAGACTCTTTCACAATTCCCCTCAAGCCTCCTCGCTTGAGTCCAGGAATTTGTTTTCCACCCAGCCTCCTGCTTAAGTCTATGAAAAGTTACTTTATCGAAGTAGAGTTGGATCGTCAATTTTTCCCCTTGGTTTTCACTCAGAGAAGAGGTTCTTTTCCCCTCAATCCTTCATGCTTGAGTCCAATAAAGTTCTTTTAAACATCAATCATTTATTGTTACTTACATAGTGCCAATATGTACAAAGAAAAGAGGTAATCTTGATATGTAACAACAAATGGTCTACATATATATACTTTCCTACCTTTATAAAGATAACCACATATTTTTATGAGGGTGACCGCATATCTCCTTTTTATATGACGTTCATATGCCAAAGTACAAGTTTACTTGTAATAACACATATTAGTATTACACTCAATATATCAAGTAATCCATATATCAAAATGAAATAGATTGTCTAGGTATCCATGCATATAACGTATACATTTATCTCATTAAAGTACAAATTTTATAAAAACACTCAAAGTATCCTAACATCCATAGTAAAGATCACTAAAATAAGAAATGTATTTTCATCATAAGCATCCTATGAACTACTTAGAATACACATGTATACTTTTTAAATAATTATAACCATTATCCTTTTGTTGAATTGAGAAGCAAGGGTACAAGCGTGCTCCAATGTCACACATTAGTTTTATAATCATTTATCTGATACAATCACATACCAAACTGAAACAAGGAGACTCCTACCAATTATTCTCTTTTATAACCTAACAATTTCTCAGTCATAGAAAAAGTCACACCCATAAAATGTCCAAGTAAACCAATTAAAGTTAATCCCTTTATTTAAAAAGAATCTAGATACCTTAGTATAGCAAGGCTATACTTCTTGTGGAATATTAGTTATTCCTATGTAACAAACCTATAATTCCTAGTTGATACCCTTGTATGTAATAGAATTTGTATTAACAAAAAAAAATATTAACATCAACATAACTATGCTTCCTTCATAACTAAAAGAATATTAAATACATTAGTTAGATCTGTATTGACGTTGACTCATCTCTTAATCCAAACTTAATGGATCTTCTAACATATCCAAGTAATTGCTTATATTATACATTTGAATCTCATGTTTGGAAATCCTGACTATTGGGTCAATCAAATTCAATTAGTTATATAAAGTCAACAAAATGTATCAACCATACTCACTCAAATAAAATGATTGTTGAAACTTGAAAGGTATCCACTCTCAAGAATAACAAGAAACGTAGAGAAAGGTAATAAACATTTTCATTCGAACTACCAAGTCAATTGATTTAGGAGAGTTCCTTACTTTAGAATATAAACATTACCTTTAAACCTTCACAAATACGATGACTTTCAATATACTCTTTTATTCCACCTATTTCATAAATCCTTAACTCCAATAGTCTAACTATTTTAATATTTTTAACAATTACTTTCTTGTCCTTCAATGAAACTAATTGTAGAGGCTGAGGAGATATTCATTGACTAGTATTTACCCATAAAAGGTCATTCAGATATATAATGAAATACATACAATGCTCACATATAGACAATGTTATTCCATTTTAATGCTTTAACAAAATGGAACATACTTACTTGCAATTCAAAGACGACTTGTCAGTTACCTCTTGTCGATCCTTGGAAATGAAATTTTATGCTTGCATCTTGTAGATGAAGTCCCTTTGCTTGTTCAACTAACTTATCTTTGTTTCCTTCGATTGAGCCCAAATAAGCCCGAGTGTTTGTAACTCAGGCTCTGATACCATATATAACATACCCCAAAATACCCAAATAGAATCTCCAGGTGGCAGCAAAAAAAAAATTCTTAACATGTACATTTAAATCATACCCAATTAAACCTAATATTTACTTAACTATAACCATTCTTTTACAATTACTAAACTACATAAGCAAATTTTATTGAAAATTGCAATGAGATACAACCGTTACATTAGTCGCATGACTATCCTTTGCATGAGCTACCGATTACACATTAGCCTTGTCTTTTAAACGTAGTTAATCACTTTCCATAACAAAGTGCTATACTATGAACTTCATTTCCTGAGTGCAACCATCATAGATGAGACATGGGTCTCCTAAGTGGAGTAAACAACAAAGTTAGATATGTTTTAGATAATAAAATAAACTAATTAAAAAGGTATGCACATAAACAACTAATTTACTCTACACTGTCTTTCAAGAGCCATCCCAATCTCTTTCCACCATCGGGTCATCGATTTTGCATCCAACACTCAATATAGATATTAGTGGTATAGAAAATATAAGCTACATAATAATTCTATAAACAAAATTAACCATTATAGGTACTTCTTTAATGCGTCTTTAGCTTGGGTGACTGAAAGCGTGTCTACAACTTTCATCCCAACCATAGGATTCATTTGATGTATGTTTATCCGTCTAAATCCACCCCCGAGCTAGGCAACGAATCAACTAAGGTTCAAGGTTATAAATAGAAACTCTCCAAGTTTCACGTTCAGATAGTATTGTAATCAAAAGGATACTTTGTCTATGAGTACGAGGCTTATGATTCTTGGTCGTCATAATAAATTTTAAAACCATTAAACATGAATAATCCCTAAAAATGGATTTGTTCATAAAAAAAAAGGGCATGCCATCCCTATTGCTTAAATGGATGGAAATCTACCGTACTTCCAAAGTGTAATTTCTTTAGTAAAAATAAACTATTCTACCATTTAGCAACCATTTTTCCTACCAATATTTATACCAACAAACATCTATAAACTACCCCTTACATTCAAGATAATAAGTTCCTAAACTTCTTCCTTGGATATCCATATAATAAGATAGGAATATTTCCTTAGCTAGTGCATTTATACATGTATTTACCTCTACTCTTCTACCATTTATAATGGAAAATCCTTTCATGATTATGGTAATAAATTCTACTTAGATGATATATTCCAATAATAATATTCTTTACTTTGCATCTCTTAATTATCATGAATGTGTATGCCTTATCACTACATTAATCTATAATTTAACATAACCAATTGTCTTACTTTGTATTAAATTATAATCAAGTGTCTTTTGTAATTATAGTAGCTTTACTATAATCAAATGTCTTTTGCAATTACAATGTAGCTTTATTTCATATGAAGAATAATGATTCTTGGTTTCTATGTAAAATGCTAAATCATTTAAAAACTCAATGTACTATTTGTTGTGAAAATAAAATAACTAGCATACCCCAAAATGGGGAAATGAAACACTGAAGAAAACTTTAATATGTTGTAAAATGAGAGAAAGTTGATTCCAAGGATTCAATTCATATGAGTTCCTTAGGGTGTATCTAATGGGAAACTCATGGTGCTAGGCTGGTTCGTTAGCGCAGTGTTTAGTCTCTTTGTTGGAGTATCGGGTACCTCCACATGGTATAACCGTTGCACCTCTAGGAATATAAAACAAGTGGACTAATCGCCACTCCTGGTGATAGGGCCTTGTGCTGGGTTTCAAATGTTCACCAACATCTCCAAGTTTTGGTGTAACGACAAACCTTACATGGTATCAAAGCTGAGGTCTCAGGTTCAATTCCCCTGAGCTACGCCAGAGGCGGGGTGTTGGAGTATCGGGTACCTCCACATGGTATAACCGCTGCACCTCTAGGAATATAAAATAAGTGGACTAACCACCACTCCTAGTGATAGGGCCTTGTGCTGGGTTTCAAATGTTCACCAACATCTGCAGGTTTTGGTGTAATGACAAACCTTACACCCTTGAAATTTGTTTCAATTCCTATGGGTTCCTTGTTGATGTATCAACCCTCCTGTATCAATAATACTCATGGTTGTAGGCTGATTGGTCAACGTGGTTTTTATTTCCCTAAAATTTTGTTCAAAACCTGTGAGTTACTTGTTGATGTATCAACCCTCCAAATGTAATAGTAGTTTTTTTTTGACGATACAACCCAACAACAATAGACAATTGTAGGTTGGTTGGTCAATATTACCATGAAATTCGATTCAATTATTGTGATTTCCTTGTTGATGTATAAACCCTATGACCGTGGTAGTAGTTATTTTTGAACAATACAGCCCAACAACAGTAGTAGCTACAATATCCTTGGTTGACCTATGTGACCCATATAAGCTCTTCCTCCCCTAGGTTTTGGAAATGAAATTATTTAACAAGCATAGTTTGGAGTTAACCTTTGAACAACCTGAAATTATGATATCCTATGAGTTCATTGTTGATGTATAAACCCTCTTGAAATCATGGTAAAAGTGTGGTTTTTAATCCCCTAAAATCATATTAAATTCTTTTAAATTCATTATTGATGTATCAACCTCAACCTACTAAATCATAAATTCCTTATTGACGCATCAACTATCAACCCCTCTATTTGGACATGTATCAACCTTCTTAAATTAATAATACGTAATTTTAAAAAAATGTAGTCATCCATAAAAAGTAGAAAGTGCACATAATTGTTCTTTGACAAACTTTCATCCCACTAAATAATTTTACATAAAGAAACATACGCTAAATATTGATGTATCAAACTTTCTTGTTTTTTGATTGGAGAGGCAACGTTTCTCTAATCAAGTAATTTAATTTCTAATAATGAGATGAATGCATTAATGAAGAATGCTAAAGATATGTATTTGGGTTTTTTGCAGACCGATCATCTCTAACGGTTATTGCAATAATGTACACTTCTTCGATAATTCTTTTCTTCATCATGTATAGACTACTTTTCATACCACAACCGATGCTATTGTCATCAAGAATTTGGGGTCATCACGAGATTGGGTTGGAAAGCTTGCACTTAAAAATCCCTTGCAGAGTATGGGAAAGAAAGCTTGAAAAGAGTCGTGGTAAGCAGATTTACATTTTTATTTCCACACTTCCTTTGGGATCTGCAGTGACTGTTATATTTTAAAGAGATAGAGAGGGATTTGATTTGAGATAATTTTTCTCAAGACAAAAAAAATGGAGTAGTACAACTCATGTTGTCTGTTTATGGATTTTTTCTTTAAAATTCACTTTGACGAGCTAAATTTTTTAAAACACTAACAGTCTCTCCAAAAAAAAATTATTTATATGAATTTATGCAATAGATTTGACGTCATTTAGTTCAAAATCACAGTTTTGTTCATGGTTCACCATGCTCCGTCTCCATCTCATAATATTTTTTTCCAAAAAAGCATATCATGACTGGATTCATAGTATATCCTTTTATTCATTCTCACATCATTTTGATTTCATTTGGCTTCCTGTGTTGACCCATTCTTTTATTTATGCTACTAGGGGAGCATTTTGCTTTGCGCACTGAGAACATATGATGTATGTATACTCGCTTATACTGTGCGAGGCTACTCCAATATGAAACTGTAAAAAGTAAGATTGTCAAGTTTTGAATTTCTTCCACTAATTGGGTTGTCAGTCATGCTATTCCTCATTAATTTACTCGAAAGTTCAAACATTGAATATAATTCATTTCTGGGTGGGGTTATTTTGTGGATGATGTTGGAAGGGGGGATAAATAACTTTCTACAGCACCTCGTGTCCATCCCCCCTCTTTCATACATTTTATATGTACATAGAGGTAACACAACCTCCCAGACTAGGCCCATAGAAAGAAGTCATGGTGGTGCCCTTGTTACGGAGAGAAATTCGTATGGCTTGGGGTACCACAACAGATAGCTTGACTCCAGAAATCAATCCTTTCCAATATGCAATAGAAATTAAATGTCTAACACTAAAGGATCAGACCTCGTACCTTATTCCGTACGGTTGAAGTAGATCCTCGTTGAGATTTCCAACTTCAGCTTGAATTGATAGATTACTTCCTCAACAACAAGTAAACAATACAAGCATTCTATATATCATGGTGTTAGATCTATTCTAGCATATATAATCAATAATGTATGAGCATTTGACATAATCCCATGGATAAAATATTCATTCAAACACACATCATTGGACATGAAAAGATATTTCTATTAATATAAATCAGAGATTACAAGATACAACCTCTGTCAGCACGTCTGCGAACTGGAGAAACTGAATCCCCCACTTGGGCCTCCACCACTTCAATCCTCCATATCTAGATAACAAGCTCACAAGCAAAAGGCAAGCTTGGGAAGAACACAATAGTGCTCCAAGGGACAAAGGGATGCAGACTCGAGCATAAGTTCCGTCAACAATGGACTATAGTTTCTTTTCTTTCAAAAATCTCTTCTGCCTTCAATGTACCAAGGGGTTCCTTATATAGCTTTTCAAAGGAGTAATGAAAGGTCAAATCCAAGCGATCTCAAGGCATAGGGAAGACCAGGAGTCAAGTGAGTCAGATCCATGTCAAGGAAAACTCCAAAAGGATTTGGATTTTGTACACATCCCGATGTACACGGTTTTAGTGGTCAAACCCGCGTATATACGCGCTTATAGGTTTAAAATTCATGTGTATCATTTTTCTTATGTTTTTAGGGATGGTCAAGGAAACATCAAAGGAACAAAAATGGTCCATGGGGTCTAAGGAGTCTGCAGCAGGACAGGGGAAGGCCATATAAAGTGTGATTCACCTGGAGTGGTGAAATCAGCTATAAAAGATGCCCCCTAATGTGTGAGGTCAGAGGGGTCATATGATGGCCGAAATACATTATAAGTCCATCCCAGAAGTGGAGTGATGAAGGATCCCAAATGGAAGGCCAGCCACCCAATCAGCATAGTACAATAATACAACTTTGCACATAACTACAAATACATATAGCAATCCTAGATACATAAGAGTACAATGGCCATGAATAGGCATGATACAAGATATCACATAAGTGGTCATCGCCACGTACAATATAGATAGATCAGAATCTCCATGATGAAGATATACAAAGGACCATGATCTCCATAATGGCTGAAGATATATAACAGATCAAGATCTCCATAGTGGCTGGAAATATCTGACATATACTGGAATCAAGTCACGAGAGCTGAAATCTCATGAACACTGGCACGATCAAGGAGACAGCATATAAGAGATGCCACCAATCTGGAAAGTCTTCTACACAAACTGCTATGAACACATGTCCTACTATGCGAATAGAGGTGTCGAGGTCGAACACAGTAGTCCATCGTCTGATTACTGGTCATTAATGTATACCGTTAACAGACGCAAGATCACCCACCAATAATGAAAATGGGAATCAAGGTACTAGAGTGCAAACTAACAAGTGTGAATAGATGTGTTGAGGTTGAACACTTGAGAGGATCCATCGATCAAGGGACATTGATGTATTCCCAAAGACTGTCAATGGCGAGAGAACCTGCCACTGATGACTACAAGTCTCAAGGCACTCAAAATGACTCTAGATTCCAATCCTAGAGTAAGTGATCTGAAGTCGATGGGATGAAATCTGCTGGAAGGAGGGCATTAAGCCATCCCCCATCATCCAACACGAGGTACTCAGCAAAGCTGTATAATGTGGAAGGACTCAATCATAAGGTGCATGAACCAGTAACTGTACCGGGAATGGCCGACATGCAAAGTCAAGAGAATTGAGGAATGGTCGACTCAGGCTTCAACTTCCTTCGAACAAGAGCATAAAGATGTATGGTGACTAAATAAAGGTAGCATAGACTCGATATACAAACTGGGACATCTCTGCGACATAGGAGGCATCGACAGAGGCTCCATAGGGACTGGAAGCTTAACCAGTCGGTGGAGATAAAATCAGATAAACGAGTACAACTCCTAAAGTCAAACTATAACCCAACCAATGTATGTGATATACAGTGCTCTGTTTGAAGGTGACACGACTCGACAGCTGCCAAAGATAACATATTTCCTTGTCTGGATTTTTGGTTTTTTGGTTTTTTTGGAATTTTTCAGTTATTTAAAAAGCTTGAAAAGGAATAAAATGGCTTTATAGTTACAGACTAGGAGGAGACGAGTGTCATAAGGGCAAACAAACTAGTTCCAAGTAGTGGAACATGCCTATGCTCAATGCAAGGATACATGTGTAGGATACTAACACTCGGGGGAAAATCCCCTCCCGGTAAAAAAGGGAAACAAGCTGTGAAGGATATAAAAAATGGCTCTGCATGGATAGACATGAGACAAGCTCAGGCTATATGGCTAAACACGCAATGTCAAGGGAGCTGGCATAAAGCTCAATAAGGCAGGAAAATCTCATGATAATGCATTCACAACTTGACATGAGGGAGTCTTGAGGGAAATAGGCCAACAAAAGATCAAGAGGAGTATGAGGCTCTTGTGAAATGTCATGGCACTACTATACAACAGAATCCCACACCCTAAAAGAGAAAACATCGGCATGGGCACCAAATGCAAATAAGGTGCTAACTAGGGTACCCATGTAAGGTGAAGCTCTACCACTCGTATCATGCCACTTCTAAAACAACAAGAAGGTTTCATGACATAACAGAGTGGGTTCATACCTAAGGTCATGATGATATGGTCATAAGGTCATGCAAAATGAAAATGGTGATGAAACCTAACCTATATGTCAGTTTAGACATGATACCTGAGATCGGCACGAACGGGTCAATCCAACGACTGAAACAGCACTGAAAAAGGTCCTCTACATCATGAATTATGTCAAAAACGGTCCAAAATGGTTAGAAAATGTCGAAACTATAGGAAAGGGGCTAAAAATTTTCAAATATTTGAAAATTTTCTATAAATAGTAAACAATTCAAAATATTATAAAACATTTGAAACTTTTACCCATTTGAGCTCTGATTTTCAACAGCGAATTCTAGGAGATCCAGCCAGCGGAATCCACTACCGTTTCTTCCAAGCATTTAGCCATGCTCCTCTCTTTCATTTTGATGCAATTTTCATGAAATTTCATGGTCAGTTAAGCTTTCTAGGCCAACATAAAATGGGCGTTGTAGCCCATGCGGAAATCGAGTGTTTTTTCCGTGTATAGGGATGGATATACGTGGAAAATGACCTCAAACCTACGTACATACGCGGCTGTTTTGAAAACAGTCGCATATGAGGCCGCGCATAACGTTTTTTCAATAATCTAATGGGAAAATTTGCAATTTCTTGTGTAGGATGGTCCTAGAGTGGAGAGAGCGTGAACATGGTGAGGTAGAGGAAGCAGTAAGGGTCGATCTAATGGTCAATAGGCTCTATGTGCATGTGGACTCTACAAGTTTTGGTGTCTTGGTGGTTTGAGGGCCAAACCAAGACTATTATAGGTGCTGATGGATTAATGGGATCCAGACTCGGAGTCCTTCCAGATAGATGGGATGTCCCTCACCATAGAAGTGGAGGACATATACTTCATTACTGGGCTTTCTAGACGAGGGGAAGTGGTGAACCTTCATTCTCGTGGTGGGCCAGGAGGTGACCTAACTATTGACGAGTACATTGCGGTGTACTACTATCCAGACACAGAGAAGGTGGGGAGTCAAGACCCTACCAACGTTATACAGGTGCTGGACCTAAAGGCCATACTATTGACATTGGGCAGGATAGCAAGCTTGGCCTCACTCCACCAGGCCTTGCGGCCTCTGATGTTCTATGCAGTGGAGTGCATGAGACCCACGATTTATGACTGGAGCACTACACTACTAAGCAACATGAAACATTAGCTCAGTGAGTGTAAGGCAGGTAGAGTACGAAACTTCGGGTTTAGTAGTATTTTGAGCACGTTTTTCTTCGAGCGTGTTCCAGGATTGAGCCCCAGAGTGGACGTTCCTCTTCACGGGGTTCGAGATCCGGCCCAACGACATTGGGAAGATGCTATGCACAGACTGGGGGGTGGTAGGGTGGCCAACCCATATCCAGCTGACTTCTTTCCATGGTGGCGATGATAGATAGTTTCCATCGATGACTACCCCTATGTAGGGATAGATTTCCGGGGGGGCCCGGACATGCCGCTACCACTAGGATTGGCATATGGAAATATAGGTGACGAATCTCAACCCTCTCTTTTTAAATTTTTTGAGTTATTTAATTTTTTTTTGTATTTTCTTGATTATATGGAATCAAAAAGACATATTTTTGTGTGACAATACATAGTGACATCTACCATTTGTGTGTAGATGTGGGACCACGGTGGCCAGAGGGCTTCCCTCGTCATAGACGGAGGGGAAGAGGAGATGACATCACCGGTGTGGATGCGGAGCGGACACTCCAGAGCATTCATACCAATTTTGTGATACTGACACATAGGGTTTCCATGGCTCAAGTTGTTGAAATATTGTAACTTCGAAGAATATTCTATATCTATTTCTTTGTGGTCCCTGATGGTCCTACCGGGAGAACCACTTGTATTAATTTGTACCTCGATGCTCCCAATCGGAATAACTAATAAGATTCATGAGGTAGTCCCCTCTAATTATAAAGGTGGGTCATTAGCACCCCAGTGTGGTTACTAAGCCTACATGTGTAACTCGAGCCTACATGATTAACTCGAGCCTACATGCTAGATAAGTTAACTTAAGTGAACGGATGAATATAAATAGAGGTGTAGTGCTCCTCATTTGGAACACACACTCTCACTTGTATAGTGCATTATTGGAGAAGAGAATAGTAGCAGGATAAGGAGGAGGATCAAGCTTTGATCTCCTTGCTGGTTTTATCTTTTACCTTTTTGGGGCATCTATATTGAGGAAGCTTTTGCTGGGTTTTTCCCTTTAGGGTTTTCCCAGGATAAATCTATGTTGTTCTTGTGATGTTGTTTCTTTCAGTGATCCTGTGTATATGCTTTTGTTATGAAAATGAAATGAAATACTGATGTCTTAGCTAAGCATATGAAAATTTAACATGGTATTAGAGCTAACTTGAACATGACAGCTTTCACAAGGAAAAATAGCCCTCTCTCTCTCCCTGGAAGGAATTAGGGCTTCTTGCAGAAGAAGAATTTTTGAGTGAGCCTAGAATAGGATTTCTCTCCTCATGAAAATCAAATTTTAGAGACTTGGATCAAGATTTTTGGTTGGGTGAAACTCCAGGAAAGTCAAACCCTAGTTTGACCCCGAGCCAGAAAAACCCTAAATACTAAAACTGCTAAGTTTTGGTACATTCACTATATCCTGATATTGGCGAAGGTTCAAGAGATGAAAATTTCAAATGCCAAATATAAAATCCTGATGTACATTGTATCCAAAATTCAGCTTCATATTCGCTATATTCTGGGATATATGATCCCTCCAAGTTATGGTTCCAGCCTATTCCAGAATTCATCCTTAAACAGGACACCTGGAGAAAATTGATATAGCTTGGGCTACCTAGGTCCAAATGGAATTCCTTAAGATGTTCTAGAAATAGCACGGAATTTAATTTATATGATATGAATATTATACTCAGAAGATGAACCAATGACACGTGTCATGCCGTACAACTTTGCTATTCTGAACAGTCCTGTAAAAGGTCACCCTGGGAAAATGATCATAAATCCCAATTGGTGAAACCAATTCTGATGAAACCTATGGTGTTGTATTAGGGACATGCGAGGTTACCTCATTGAGAAATTTTAGACATAAATCAGTAGTAATTTTGGAGATATCATAGAAACAGTGACAGGAATTTATGCAAAAGAAATTGGAAAACTAGGGCTTCCTGTTCCAGGAACTTCCCTCCACTATTTTCAGAAAAGGAGTACATTGGACAGCTCCATTTGAAGAGATATATCTTTCTATCCAATCAGATCTGAAAGATTCCAAGTTTTTAAAATTAGGGTTTCTCTGACAAGCCCTAGATCAGTCAGCTCTGGAAGCAGGACTGACACCTCAAATTGGTAAGATCTAATCTTTTGCTATTTGCATTTGAGGTTCTCATTTCAAAGTGATATATCAAATCAGCTTGATGATAAGCTTGGTAAATTTGACAACTTCCAAGCATGGAAGTATTTTATCTCTCTGAAGAAAATGAATTGGACACCTACATGAGTAGAGAGGTTCCAGTTCCATACAAAGATGAGGCTCAAATCCTTACACAAGAAGAACTTGATCAAGGCCAAGAAGATCATCGTTGATTCAATCGCGGATCAACTTATACCACAAGTGTCTTCCCTAAAGACACCGAAGATGTTTGATTCCTTGATCAAGCTATTTGAAGATAAGAACTTAAATCAGAAGATGGCTTTGAGAAAACAGTTGAAGAATGTGAAGATCCAGAATGCAGAACAACTTGAAGCGGTAGAAGAAGAAGTATGCAGAAGTGGTGATAGCCACCTTGAATGGCCTCCTAGGATCATGGGATTCGTTCATGTGAAGAATGTATGCCAGAAGTAAGTGATTACTTTCAGCTCGACTAATAAGAAGAGAAGAAGAAGATGGGAGCAATTGAAGATCAAGCTCTCACCATTCAAAGAATATCCCTCAAGCGATGAGGAATATGAAAAACTCAATTCTTGAAGAACCTCTTATTCATCTTATCATTTGGATAAGAAATGATGATTTCATGAATGAAGAAGATGATAAAACAGAATGATCAAGATGGAGTCTACCCACGAAACAAATAAAATATAAGTATTCAATTGCCATTTCATGATATTGTTTTGTTATACATTTGATTGTATTCAGTTGATGTGTTATGCATGATAGATTGTTTACATTAATACTAGTAATATGCATGTGATGGCTAAGTACCTCATGGCACTATACAACTCTCTAGTGCTACTTAGCAAACCTCTTTGTTGACATATTGGATTAGTGCACAATCTCAATGATGTCATGGTAGAGATGGAAGGCATCTAGAAAGTTTCTGTGAGATATGGATGAATGTTGTATTGGCTAAATAGTTGCATGATGCACAAGAATTTTCCGTTATGCATATGTTTTATGAAATAGTTCTAACCATGCAACTGGTGCATTTGAATTGTAGGAAAGGTCCTGTACAACCTCCTACAAGAAAAGAAGGACAAGACTTGTTCCGAAGAACAAGTGATGACAATTCAATAAACATGAATCTGAAGCTCCGAGGGTCAGAGACACCATGACGGAAGAAAGAGCTTCAGAGAGTGGTAGATCCACCTCAAAGGATGAAGACCACCATGGGCATGAGAGATAACTCAAGATGAAGAAAAGAATGCTATGAAAGAAACTATGATCAAAGAATAATAGGTGATCATGGGGAATGATGTATACGATATGATTTCGAGACATAAAGGGAAGTACACAGTATCCTCCATATGGATCTACAAGAACAAGTGTACAAAGAAAGGTTCATGATTTGCCTCAGAAAGAATATACTATGACATGACATACTCTATTGACTAGTATATATCAAGCATAGAACCACCTGTATAGAATGAAGAAGGAAGATAATACTCCACTTCAGGGGGAGTGACTATAGAAGATATCTGAGTTCAACATGGTATGACATGATGGACAGCTTCTTGATGGATCAAGACTTTACAAAGAGTAAAGTGGGTTCCAACCTTCAAAGTTGAATGCAAAAGACTAGGATATGTTGATGATCTGACAAGACGAACTCATGGAAGATTTTATGATGAAAGAATACTAGAATGATGTATGGGATATAGTTCCCAAACCAGAAGGAAAGAGTATTGTAACCTCCAAATGGATATACAAAATAGAGCATGCAGCTGACAGAAGTATCGAGAAGTATAAAGCAAGATTTGTGGCCAGAGGTTTCTTTCAGAAAGAGGGAATTAATTCTGAAGAGACACTTAATCCAGGAAGTAAGGTACACTTCCTTCAGAACTATCATGGTAGTTTATTCCATGGTGAAGTAAAGACAAGCCTTCCTTAATGGTATGATTGAGAAAGAGTTTTACATCGAATAGTCACGAGGATTTGAAGTTGAAGCCAAATGGAATCACGTATGCAAGTTGAAGAAGGCCCTCTATGGCCTGAAGCAAGCTCCCAGAGCTTGGTATGGAAGAATAGATAGTTTCTTGTCGAGCATGGGATTTACCAAGAGTAAAGCTGATCCTAACCTTTAACTCAAGGTTGTAGAAGATTAACTTGTCATCCTGTTATTATATGTGGATGACTTATCCTTGACAGGAAATGAGAAACAGATCATGGAAAGCAAGAAGAAACTAGCAGAAGATCTTGAGATGAAAGACCTTGGGTTAATGCATTATTTCCTAGGTCTGGAAGTATGGAAAAGTTCAGAAGAAATCTTTCTCAACCAGGGAAAGTATGCGGTAGAGATATTGAAGAGATTCAATATGTTGGAATGCAAAGTCATGGCCACACCCATGGACTCCGACCTGAAGCTGTTAGCTGATGACTCATCAAAGTTAGTGTATATGACTCATTACAGACAAATCATTGGGTCATTGATGTACTTAACAAATACCAGACTAGACATTTGTTTTGCTGTGAACAACTTAATTCAATATCTTGTTCAACCAAGACGGGTTCACCTAGTAACTACAAAACATGTGATGAGATATCTGTAAGGGACTATAGACTTTGGTTTATATTATGATGGTAGCCATGAGTATAGATTGTATGGCTACACAAATGCAGATAGGGCTGGAAGTATCTCAGACAGGAAAAGCACATTAGGTAGATGCTTTTGTTTGGGGTCTTCTATGAGTTCATGGTTTAGCAAGAAACAGTCCAGTGTTTCTCGTAGCATGGCTGAAGCAGAATACATAGCAGATTGCTATGCTAAGTTGTGAAGCCATATGGCTTCGGAAGCTGATATCAGGTCTCTTTGCACTGAAGATGGATACTACATTGATTCTATGTGATAACGAGAGTTGTGATAACAGAGAACCCTGTGTTCTGTCGTAACACATAGAAATCCAGTATTTCTACATTCAAGATAAAGATGCAGATGACGATGTTTCAGTATTTACATACTGTAGATACAGATGATGGCGATTCAGTATTTCTATATTTAATATAGAGATGATGATGTTTCAGTATTCCTATACTGAAGATATAGATGATGATGATTTTAGTATTCCCATACTCAAGATATAGATGATGTTTCAGTATTTACATACTGTAGATGCAGATGATGGTGACCTGATGATGCTTTCAATACTCACATACTGGAGATACATATGGTGATAGTTCAGTATTCACATACTGAAGATGTAGATGAAGATGGTTTATATGATGATGCGCTGACAAAGCCTCTGTCTCGGGTAAAGTTTGAACACTTTCGAGACAAGCTTGGTATGGTTCAGAAAGACCTTCCCCGAAAGGGGGAGTAGTGATGTTGCAATGGGATTGTATCATCCCTGGACACTTGCCCTAAAGTGATCCAGAGACCTCAGTCTTCGAGAATGAAGAGGGATTGTATCATCCTAGGACATGTGTCCAGAAGTGATCCGGAGACCTCGGTCTTCGAGAATGAAGTGGGATTGTATCATCCCTGGGAAATTGCCCTAAAGTGATCTGGAGACCTCGGTCTTCGAGAATGAAGAGGGATTGTATCATCCTAGGACATATGTCTAGAATTGATCTGGTGACCTCGGTCATCGAGAATGTGGCAGGATTGTATCATCCTTGAACTTCGGTTCAGAACGGATCCGGTGTAACTTCGGTCATCGAGAACGTGGCAGGATTGTTTCATCCTTGAACTTCGGTTCAGAACAGATCCGGTGTAACTTCGGTCATCGAGAACGTGGCAGGATTGTATCATCCTTGAACTTCGGTTCAGAACGGATCCAGTGTAACTTCGGTCATCGAGAATGTGGCAGGATTGTATCATCCTTGAACTTCGGTTCAGAACGGACCCAGTGTAACTTCGGTCATCGAGAATGTGGCAGGATTGTATCATCCTTGAACTTTGGTTCAGAACGGATCCGGTGTAACTTCGGTCATCGAGAATGTGGTAGGATTGTATCATCCTTGAACTTTGGTTCATAATGGATCCGATGTAACTTCGGTCATCGAGAATGTGGCAGGATTGTATCATCCTTGAACTTCAGTTCAGAACAGATCTGGTGTATCTTCGGTCATCGAGAATGTGGCAGGATTGTATCATCCTTGAACTTCGGTTCAGAAGGGATCCGGTGTAACTTCAGTCATCGAGAATGTGGCAGGATTGTATCATCCTTGAACTTCGGTTCAGAAGGGATTCGGTGTAACTTTGGTCATCGAGAATGTGGCAAGATTGTATCATCCTTGAACTTCAGTTCAGAACAGATCCGGTGTAACTTCGGTCATCGAGAATGTGGTAGGATTGTATCATCCTTGAACTTCGGTTCAGAACAGATCCGGTGTAACTTCGGTCATTGAGAATGTGGCAGGATTGTATCATCCTTGAACTTTGGTTCAGAATGGATCCGGTGTAACTTTGGTCATCGAGAATGTGGCAGGATTGTATCATCCTTGAACTTCGGTTCAGAACGGATCCGGTGTAACTTCGGTCATCGAGAATGTGGTAGGATTGCATCATCCTTGAACCTCAGTTCAGAATGGATCTGGTGACCTCGGTTGTCGAGAATGTGATAGGATTGCATTATCCTTGGATTTTGAGTCCAAAAGAGTTCCAAAGACTTCTTTGTCTTTGTACTGTGGGCTGCTGCTACTGCTGATGATGTTTCCTAATCAAAAGATTAGAGTGTGATAATGATGATGATGTTTCTGATCGAAAGATCAAAGTGTGATGATGATGATGATGTTTCTGATCGAAAGATCATATGTTGCTGATGATGATGATGTTCTCTAATCGAAAGATCAAAAGTTGCTATTGATGATGATGATGTTGTTGCTGCTGCTGATGATGTTCTCTGATCGAAAGATCAGAATATGATGATGATGATGTTTCTCTTATCAAAAGATCAGAAGTTGTTGATGATGATGATGTTCTCTGATTGAAAGATTAGAATATGATGATGATGCTGTTGCTGACGATGATGATGTTCTCTGATCGAAAGATCAGAATATGATGAGGATGATGTTTCTCTGATTGAAAGATCAAAAGTTGCTGATGATGATGTTCTCTGATCGAAAGATCAGAATATGATGATGATGATGATGTTTTCTGATCGGAGGATCAGAAGCTGCTTATGATTATGATGTTGCTGATGATGATGATGTTTTCTGATCAAAAGATCAGAATGCGGTGATGATGATGATGTTTCTGATCGAAAGATCAGAATGTGATGATGATGAGATCCTAATGATGATGATTCCGTATTACCAAAGTATGATGATGATGATGTATTGATCAAAAGATCAGAATATGATGATGAGTTGATGTTAGAGTATAATGATGTTCAGTTGATGATGTTTCTGATCGAAAGATCAGAGGGTGATGATAATGATGATTCTGATTGAAAGATCAGAGTGTGATGATGATGATATTTTGATGCTGATATTTTGATGATGATGATGTTGATGTTTTGATGATGTTTCTGATCGAAAGATCAGAGTATGAGGATGATGTTGTTGTTGATAGAAAGGCCAAAGTGCTGAAGAAGATGTTGCCGATTGAAAGGTCAAAGTGTTGAAGATGATGTTGCTAATCGAAAGGTCAAAGTGTTGAAGATGATGTTTCTGATCGAAAGGTTAAAGTGTTGAAGATGTTGCTGATCGAAAGGTCAAAGTGCTGAAGATGTTGTTGCTGATTGAAGAGTCAAGATGCTGAAGATGTTGCTGATCGAAGCGGTCAAAGTACTGATGATGCTGAAGACTAAATATTGAAGATGAAGACTACATGATGTTGAAAAGCTTCCAATGATTTATATATGTATCACCCTGATGATGTTGATGATGTCCTCTATCTCTCTCCTATTATTGTTGTTGTTGTTGTTGTTATAGAATACCCTTCTCGTTAAGGGGGAGTGTTGAAATATTGTAACTTCAAATAATATTCTATATGTATTTCTTTGTGGTCCCCGATGGTCCTACCGGGAGAACCACTTGTATTACTTTGTACCCTGATGCTCCTAATTGGAAGAACTAATAAGAGTCATGAGGCAGTCCCCTCTAATTGTAAAGGTGGGTCATTAGCACCCCAATGTGGTTACTTGAGCCTACATGTGTAACTCGAGCCTACATGATTAACTTGAGCCTACATGACAGATGACTTAACTTAAGTGAACGGATGAATATAAATAGAGGTGTAGTGCTCCTCATTTGGAACACACACTCTCACTTGTATAGCGCATTAGTGGAGAAGGGAAGAGTAGCATGAGAAGGAGGAGGATCAGGCTTTGATCTCCTTGCTGGTTTTATCTTTTACCTTTTTGGGGCATCTATATTGAGGAAGATTTTGCTGGGTTTTTTCCTTTAGGATTTTCCCAGGATAAATCTGTGTTGTTCTTGTGATGCTGTTTCTTTTAGTGATCCTGTTTATATGCTTTTGTTATGAAAATTAAATGAAATATTGATGTCTTAGCTAAGCATATGAAAATTTAACACAAGTCGAGGACTTGCCTGAGGCTATGCAGTGGCAAGTGGTGGGTATACCACGCGCATGGGTGCGATTATTTCGACAGCTAGCTAGATCCATAGTGACCTTCCATGATTACAACCCTCCTCCTCCTCCATAGGATTAGACACCTGGGAGTGTATACATTTTGTACTACTGTGTATTATATGTTGGTGGCTCGAAAGTCCCAATTTTGTATCATGGCACTATGTATTATCACATTTTGGATGTATATAAAAAGTTTTATGGTGATCGGTTTATTTATTTAGATTTGTAAAAGTTGTGCTTGTGATTAATTTATTGTGAATGAAACAAATGCCAATCTAACATGTAGTTAGCATATGAGTCAGCAACTTGATTAGTATTTCTTGGAATATGTATATATGTTATATTGTCAAATTGTCGTTCTAACAATCTCACACGTAAGAATATTCTCAATAATGTCGGATCTCTAACATGGTACAAACCATTAAGCTGTGACACTACCAACTCCAAATCAAGATGTACCTCAAGAGAGAGAACGCCATGTGAAATGGCATCCCGTAGAAGCTCGATAACAGCACTATATTCAGCAACATTGTTGGAAGATGGCCATAGACATACGCCTCCTGAAGACAGTGCCTGACCCATAGGAGTAAAAATCACCCAAGCAGCAGAGGCTAAGTGTTGAGTGTGACAGCTTGCACCATCCACGAATCCTATGTAGGTGGAATATTCCATTGACATCTGCCAAAAGAAACGGAAACTAATCACAAACCCGATCACGATAAGAAAAAGACCTAACTATGCAAAACTGTACAATAATATACAATAAGCAGCCTTGGATGAAGATCATGCATATTTTTTCTTAAGATAGAGCCCATTTCTAGGCTCCACCAAGGCCGTTCCTTCGTAATCCACTAGCTCATATGCACCCTTCTCTAATACATGCTTAACCACGTAAGGACCACGCCACATAGGATTAAATTTCCCTGCGCCCAAGGATTCTTTCGGTTGATCCCACAATAGGACCAAGTCTCCTTCACTAAATGCCCTTGGACGGACAGACTTATCGTATTGGGCCTTTACGCGACATTTATTAACTTCTAGGGCCACCAGGGCATCCCGACGCTACTCATCAAGTTGCTCAAGGTGAACCAAATGCTCCTCCAATGGTGAAGTGTCCGGTAAGAGTTCTATAGCTAGCTTCAAAGAAGGAATTTTGCATTCAACCAGCAATATCGACTCCACTCCATGTACAAGTTGATATGGAGAAAAACCAGTGGCAGTCTTAACAACGGTTCGATATGCCCACAAAGCAGGATATAACATGATGTGCTAATTGTTCTTGCTTTATGCAATGGTTCATTGGAGAATGTATTTAAGTGATTTATTCACTGCCTCTACCTGTCCATTTGCTTGAGGGTAGTAAGAAGAGGAATGCTCTTGCTTATACCCTAACTTCGATGCCAACTCTTCCATCATACGGTTCTGAAAGTGCGAGCCATGGTCAGTGACAAGCTCTTTCAGAATCCTGAACCAAGTAATAATTTGGTTGAATACAAAGTGGGTGGCTGTATCACCGTCGAATTTCACTGTAGGCATAGCCTCAGCCCATTTCGTGAAGTAATCAATAGCCACTATAATATGATGGTGCCCCCAGCTGAAGTTGGGATGCAATCCATAAAATCAAGCCCCCACTTAGTGAAGGGACTGGTGGTGATAATGGGATGTAACGGGGTAGGTTTCGAGCACATATTACGTGTGAAAACCTGGAAAGGGTGGCACCTCTTGACCGCATCAACACAATCCTTAAAGATCGATGGCCAGAAATAACCCACTCTTAAAATCTTTTGAGTTGTAGAAAGCTGAGATAAATGACCACCACACACCCCTCTGTGGCAATCATTCAGCACTACCTCAGCCTCTTCATGAGTTAAACAACATCGTAAAATGGAATCTACCCCACGGCGGTACAAAGTGTTATCCACTATGAGGTAGTTCTTAGAGACGTGACGTAATCGTCGTCGTTCATCTCGCGAGAGGTGAGTAGGGGTCTTCAGTGTTTGTAAATATATTATGATATCCCCATACCATGGGTCTAATGTTGAGATTAAGAAGATGTGTTCATCGACAAACGTATCTTCACAAACCAACTCCTCGACCACGCTCGGGAAATCCGATATAAGCTCTGCAAAGATTAAAGACTTCTTCGATTTTGCCAAAACAAACTCAAGATCAAATTCTTGCAGAATGACAATCCATTTATTATATTTTCCCCCAATCATCCTTCTAGTGAGGACGAATTGAAATGGATTGACATGGGCTACGACCAAGGTCTGGCAAAGGAGAATATAATGTCTCAACAGCTAAACCGCATGTACGGTAGCTAAAGCAAGCTTCTCGACATGAGAATAATGAATCTCTGTGTTAATAAGGTTCCAGCTCAAATAATATATGACATGATCTTGGAGCTCCTCATCCTCTTGAACCAAAACCATACCAATCATCTCTAATGACGCGGCCACATATAATAGAAAATCACGGCTATAGTCCGGAGGACTAATCACTGGGGCCGATGCTAGGGCTCGCTTGAGTGCATCGAAGGACTCCTGGGCTCGCTCATCCCAATAAAAGGGGGTGTCCTTCTTCAAGAGACGCATGAAGCCTCTAGTCAAACTGGCAAAGTTGACAACAAATCTTAGTAAGAAGTTTGCCATGCCTTGCAAACACTGATGATGACGAATATTCTTCGGGGGATACAATTGAAGTATTGCCTTAACCTTCAAAGGGTCAACTCTTATACCTTCTTTAGAAACGATGAATCCTAACAAATGACCTGACTTCACACAAAAGATGCACTTATGAGGATTTAATCTAACAGAATAGTGCCAACATCTTTCGAATACTAATCTCAAGTGATAGGGATGATGCAAGCTTATACGAGAATGAGCAGCGAGGTCATCCAAAAATATTTTGATGATTGACTTGAGATCATGGAAGATCAAGGTCATTGCCCGCTGAAATGTAGCTCCGGCGTTTTTAAGGCCGAAAGGCATTTTTTGATATGCAAACATTCCCCAAGGATAGATAAATGTAGTCTTATGTTGGTCCTTAGGTTTAATTTGTATCTGACTATATCCAGAAAAGTCGTCCATGAAGGAAAACACCTCGCTACCCGCACACTCATCCAAAATCTGATCAATAAATGGTGTGGAGAAATTGTCCTTAGGACATGCACGATTCAAATTGTGGAAATCAGTACATATGCAGATCGCTTCCTACTTCTTATCCACCGAAATGGGGTTTAAAACCCACTCCATCAAGGGAATGGGATGGATGAAACCGGCTTTCAACAGCTTCTCTATTTCCACCTTAATCACGGGTGCTTTCCTAAGATTCACTGCACGTAAATGTTGTCGAACAGACTTAGCATTGGGGTAAGTATTAATCTCATGCTAGACAATACGAGGGTCAATACTTGGCATTTCGTCGTAAGACCAAGCAAAAATATCACAGAGTTCCTTAAATAGCTTGGTGTATTCTAGAATCTCAGCATGGGAACATTCTGTCCCAATATAGACATTCTCTATCATGCCAGGATCGCGAGAGATGTTGATAGGAATCGTTGAAGATATGTTTTCCATGTTTCCATCAGCCATCGGACCAGGAGAGCTTAATGGAACCATAGGACTACCAACTCTCTGACTAAGAACCACCCTAAAATCCTAATGCTCCAAGTGGTCAAGCTCTGGAAGAAAGTACGATCTATTATGGAGTTCCTCCCATGGTGGCTCAACTCTCGACATAGCCTCGATAATCACTTCATCTAAAGGGAAAATCATATCAAGGCAGTCGTGTGCATGAGAAGACTGTACTTCTCATGCCGGCAGCACATAAGGGTCCTCCTCATCCATCCGCGAAGAGGAAGGACTAGGCTCTGCAACACACTTGAGATTAGCTTGATAAGATATCATAGTTACAGGCAATGACACGTCCATCATGATGGGCTCACAGGAAGTACTCAGTGTAGGAAGAATCCAAGGATCTTCCATATGACTTGTGCGAAAAGACACCGATCTCGTAGATGTCAAAGCCTCATCGGAACGAGATCCTATCATAAGGATTGGTGCAGTACAACTAAAGCTTCCCATGAGGGATGGATACATGCCTACACCCACACTCCTAGTTGCCGACTGAGAATGTTCAATGATCGGGATCGAAGCTCCCGAAGATGCTGTAACAGATGGATTCTTGAATGTCATTTGATCAATTGTTACGATCTTCCCGTTATGTGGAAAGAAGACAACACAGAACAGGGAAGAAGCAATGGCTTGCATACTGTACATCCAGTTCCTACCCAACAAGAGATTGTAGTCAAGGGGCGCATCAACCACCTCGAACTCTATCGCAATAGTCTTCCCTCCCAAACAGACTTTAAGGGAAGGAAGGATGTCGTGCGGCCTAAAATATCTCCCATTGAACGTAGTTAACATGGTCGCTGATTTAGACAGCTCAGGGGAACCCAGACCCTTCCAGCAGGATAAATACATCACAGAAGCAGCAGCGCCCTCGTCAATCACAGTGCGCTTGACGATCATATTAAGACATTATACATGAATCAAAAGAGACACATAGTAGGGAAAGCAAGGCTAAAGTCCTGCAGTTTCAAATTTGATCACAGAGGAAGAATCATCATCATTCACACCAAAGGAAGAAAGCAATGCCTTCCTGTGCGAAGGACAACTCTGAAGCACTTCCAATGCAGACATCGCACAAGGAGTGTGGCCCAAATCCTCGACAACTAAATAGTTCTGGGTGGCTTGGGCATTTGTATTATGCCCTGAATGCTTAAGGACTCCCTTAGGAATGCGAGGTGTAGTCTCAGGTTTATCCATAGGTTTCTCAATATGCAAAGTGGACCCTAGTGGATCAGGCTCTTTTCCTGGGCTGGTTTGTGACGAACCATAATCTTTCGCATGGGTCACAACTTTCACAACATGGACCATGTTAATGCAACCACGACCACTAGTCTCTGGTGGATATTGATCACTACCAGACTGGTCATGGGACTTCGAGTTCATATTTTGATTGTGTGGTAAAGGGTTAGTTAGCACAGCTGGGCCCTGTGCTAAGAATCTCGAAGCTTCCTCAATACGAGGGCACAAGTAAGTGAGGTGATTGTCCTTACATAACTTGCAAGGGAACTTAACCTTACGTTTAGCTTGCTTGTCCCCCCCAACATTCCAGTCGTTCTTGTCATTACTATTAGCATTCTCATTCTTATTCCCACCCTTACGATTATTTTTACCCTTTTTTCTATTCCATCTAGGCTGCTGGTTACCCTTCTGGTCCGACGATTGCACAGAAAGTACACTTGCCATTTGGGCGGGTTGAGACAAATCCGTAGCTTGTCCTGAAGCAGATTGATTTATTGACAATTGACTAACTTGTTTTGCAACCGAATCTACAGGTTTCGCACTTGCACAACCCACAATGCCATCAGCATGTGGTCCAGGTTTGACTTTGGGGTCGAAACTGGAACACAGAACATTGGGAATAATCTCATATAACAAACCGGACTGAGCATAGATCAAGTCCAGTTCATGTGCCCTAAAAATCACTTGTTCCTCATTCTGCACTCTGGATGTAGAAACATCCTTCGCTGTATACAGAAATAACGACTTGAGGAACCACTCGAGGAGGAACTCCAGTGGTATAAAGGCTTTAATTAACCTCTTCCATCTACACCACTCTTGAATGTGATCAAATATATGTGTGGCTTTATCTTGCTGAAATGTCGACAAGAGTTCAGTACCAACATCATAACGCACTGGTAGCTAGAATTGGTTAAGAAAAGTCATCGCAAGGTCGTCGAACAAAGTGGAAGGTCCCCTAGGTAACTCTATATACCATTTCACGGCAGGCCCTGTAAGGGTGCGTTGAAATAGTCTCAAATGGATTGAGTCCTGATTTAAGGAATTCGAAGAGCACCATAGGTGAAACGTAGTAACGTGTTCACTCGGATCCTCTCCCGGCTTGCCCTCGAACTTAGGTATGTCCAAAGGAAGCTTGGTAGGGACAGCCGGCCAAGATGAGTCATGAGCTACAAGATCGTTCGTCAATCTCGACAAGTCAGGAAGATTGAGCATCACGAGGAAAGGGAGCCTAGGATGTTGAGGTCGATGGACCACTCCCTAATTCATATAGGTCTGATTACCACCATGGCCTTGGCCATAGTTCCCTCCTCCCGTATGACCCGTATAAGGTGGCGTGGAAGCACCATAGTGTGGTGGAGCTTGACTAGTAGGAGCTACAAAGCCATAATTAGGAGAGTAAGTAGGTTGTTGATACCCGCCCCCATAAGGTGAAGAACCCTATCCATACTGCGTCCCATAATAAGGTCCATAAGTCATCGCATGTGATGTCCCATGAGACACTCCGTAGGTAGGAAGATACACTCCAGAAGTAGGAATATACATACCGGAAGTAGGGATATATGCCCCGGAAGTAGTAACATGACCTCTAGAAGTATGAACATAACCTCCCGAAGCAACGGGCGGTATGTAAACCTGAGACACAATCGGTCTAGTAACCGCAGTACGAACCTGACTCGTAGCCATGTGACGACTCGAAGGACCACATGAATAAGGTGGAGGGTGAACATTTGAAGAACTAGGGACAGAGGACAAAGGAATCTGAGTAATAATGTACGTGTTGTTCCCTATCGTCACTCGTTGCGGATCTGGTATCCTAATAGGATCACTAACCCTAGACCTAGGAGGGATATGTGATATAACTTCCACCACTGGGATGGAAGGTGCAATGTGACTAGTGCTCCCAAACCTCTCCGCATGGTAAGGAATGAGAGTGCCCCCAGGCATAGTGTTAGGATTGAAGTCAGATTCGACATGAAATTCCAAATCATGTGTAGGAAAACCAGACATACCATAACTACCATAGCTAGTGCTGGCGGGTTCAAAATGAGTCTCGGCGTTCTCCGGCATTCCATACCGGTAACGCGCCAATGGGGAATCATCCCTAAAGTGAGTAGGTCTATCATGCATTGTTCCTATCTCAGAAATCATAGGACCTAACTCAGCCAAGTCAGGTGAAGGATCATAAGTAGGAGTAAACTCTCCATCATCTACACGAATGGGAGAAGGTGGTTCATGAATACCTTCTAAATGGTCTCCCATGGTGTGTGAATCAATGTGCGAAATAGTCTGCTTGGACTGTCTAGGTCTCTCTCCCAAAGGAGGAGGAGAAGTAGAAGGCATAAGTCCTACTAAATGGCGAGAACGGCGAGGAGCTGCACCCAAATCCACAATGACTTAAAAAATAGAAAAGACTCTCTATTTACATAAACCCTAGGCCAACTATTGTGCACAGAGAAATCACCAATAAAACCTAAATCCAAATGCAAGCAAACAAGGGCTAGATAAGTGAGCTCCTGAATGAAGCAGGTATGTCTCGCCTAGGAGAGGCTTGAGACTCCCATACACAACAAGCGGAGGTATGTAACCAATTATTGTGGCCCTCAGCTTCAACGCGTAAAGCAACTGTGCTGTCTGACCCCAACCTGGCCGGGACACCCATAGAATAACCCCTGCAAAGTACCCCCTCGATGTCCTAGGTAAGGCCGCTAAGGTCACCTCAATATAATCAATGCTCAGGAGGACAGTTGCAGGTGGGATTGACCGTATGGGCAGGGTGGAAAATCCTGAAACTCTCAAAAGAGCCCCCAAATATGAATACAATCCTGGAAATATCTCCGGTGCTACTCAGTTATGACTAGGGGTCATCCTAATCAATAACCACTCACACTGCCTCGTGCCTAACTCCCTTTTGAGAGGAGGATCCTGAGAAACACTGGTTATACCAAGGATTTCACACACTCACCTGGACAGACACATACATTTTGTTATTTAGTGATCTTGGAGATTTTACTTACAATGAACTATTCCAAGATCACAAAACCTAAGCTTGTTGGTGCACCCTATAAAATAAAAGAGTGTAGTTCATTTTAATTTAGCGTTGATTTTAATTGGCTTTATTACTCAAAAGAGGGATATGGTCGTGCAACTAATGGTGTTATGACACAACATGAAGTAAAATGCACACCTAACAATCAATGCAAATGCATTGTGTCCATGAAAACAGGGTATGCTACTATGTGAAATGCACAATTTTTTCTGCAAATGATGAATGCAAGTTTTCCTATATGAAGTCCTAACTAATACTCCAAAGCAAATCTAGTGCAAGTACAATGCAAAATGCAAAATGCAATGCATGATGATAAGCAAATGTTTTTGGATTTTTTTAAATAAAATGAGATGCAAAAAGCAAAAGAATGATTCTATGACCCCTAGAGTCTGCAAGCACACATAAACAGCACTCAATAAAAGCACTAAGGTAAAAGAACTCTAATGCACTAATCTCAAACAAAAAATCGAAAATGCCATGACAAGAACCTTCTTAAAAAGAAAAAATTTAGCCTAAAAAAAATGTTTCTGGTAAAAAACAGAGGTATAAACAAACTCAGGCAATGCCAAAGGAGACTCAGCAATCATCAAAATTCACCCAGCAACCATTTAACTTCCATAAAAAGGCAAAAGTAAAGTCATACGTGACTATTCGCATTAAACCCGCGTGTATACGTGGAAATCGAAGAGAAACTCGCGTGTATATGCGACTGTGAGTTAAAAACTCACATATAGGAAGAAAGGTGCATAAAATCAAGGCAAACAGACAAGCTAAGACAAACTTCACACCAATCAGACACTACCAGGAATACATGCCCCTATACCCAACACAGAAACAAGAGAGAAAGAGCAATTCAAATTCATTGAATGCTGATAGAACAACCCCCAAAGGACAACTACTAGGAACTTCCCAGCGGAGTCGCCAATTCTGTTACGGAGAGAAATTCCTATGGCTTGGGGTACCACAACAGACAGCTTGACTCTAGAAATCAATCCTTTCCAATATGCAATAGAAATTAAATGTCTAACACTAAAGGATCAGACCTCGTACCTTATTTCGGAAGGTTGAAGTAGATCCCCGTTGAGCTTTCCAACTTTAGCTTGAATTGATATATTACTTCCTCAACAACAAGTAAACAATACAAGCATTCTATATATCATGGTGTTAGATCTATTCTAGAATATATAATCAATAATGTATAAGCATTTGACATAATCCCATGGATAAAATATTCATTCAAACACACATCATTGGACAGGAAAAGATATTTCTATTAATATAAATCAGAGATTACAAGATACAACCTCTGTCGGCACGTCTGCGAACCGGAGAAACTGAATCCCCCACTTGGGCCTCCACCACTTCAATCCTCCATCTCTAGATAGCAAGCTCACAAGCAAAAGGCAATCTTGGGAAGAACACAACAGTGCTCCAAGGGACAAAGGGATGCAGACTCAAGCATAAGTTCCGACAACAATGGACTATAGTTTCTTTGCTCTCAATTCTCTCTTATGCCTTCAATGTACCAAGGGGTTCCTTATATAGCTTTTCAAAGGAGTAATGAAAGGTCGAATCCGAGCGATATCAAGGCATAGGGAAGGCCAGGAGTCAAGTGAGTCGGATCCATGTCAAGGAAAACTCCAAAAGGATTTGGATTTTGTACACATACCGATGTACGCGGTTTTAGTGGTCAAATCCGCGTATATACGCGCTTATAGGTTTAAAAGTCACGTGTATCATTTTTCTTATGTTTTTAGGGATGGTCAAGGAAACATCAAAGGAAAAAAAATGGTCCATGGGGTCTAAGGATTCTACAACAGGACGGGGGAAGGCCATATAAAGTGTGATTCACCTGGAGTGGTGAAATCAGCTATAACAACCCTGTGCTAACAATTCTTCTAAATGGGAGGCCTCGTGTGCTGCTTGTTGGTGCAAGGAAGGTATGATACATGTATAGAATTTTGAGTGAGGTGCACTGATGAAAAGTGAGTGATTTTATTGATTCTATTTTGATGGATAAAATCTCTACCGGAATGGGTGGGGCTATGAACAACTTCCATCTACCAAAAGGGTGGTACAACAGACAGATCGATAGAAACCCGAGAGTTTTTGTGAGGTCACAAACTACCCTTACCACCAATACTCCCTGGCATGACGTGTTCCCACTAACCAGACCAGGAGGTTTACATGGGGAGGGACATTGATTAGATGGATTTTGAGATAAGACCCTCATTCACCACAGGTATATCTAGAACAATAATCCACCCATCCCAGGATGGAGGTCTTAATTAACGCTACCACTAGAAAATACCAAAGATAAGCGTTTGAGTGAGTTGGCGTTAGCCAAATGCAGGAGAGAGCATAGCCAATACATGGGATAGTAACATAATCGTCGTAGTTGCCGAGAGAGATTCGCTTAGTTGATGTAGTTTGTTTACCCGTTCTTTTATTACATTGAAACTAAAAACTACCTCTTTAATAAATACATAGTATACAAGTGGTGGCTCCTCTTACCCCATCGACAGATGACGGAAGTTTGAGGAGAACCATCCCTTAAATAACAACTTCGATGTAATAAAAAGTGAGCAACCCTTTTCATTTCCCACGCTTGTATTCATAAAAGTGAGGATGTTTAAGTTGCACAGAACTTAATATTGAATTCTGAATAACCAGATACTTGCCTTAATAAACTGGCAGAGGATTACTAAAAATAATCCATAGCATAGATACGTTTGTGATTTTGAGAAGTTAGCATGGAGGTAAGATCAACATAGTCCAAAATTTACCAGATCGCAATCATGTGTTAGGATAAGTGAACCGGAATCAAATCAACAAACGTGACAAAGAAAATGGAGAAAGCATCGCAGGAATCACAAATATTATGCCATGAATTCAGAGTTTCTTATCACCAATTTGAGAAGGAAAAACAATTGTCGTAAAAATTTCATATTCAATCATTTTCCAGCAATTGAATATAAAGCTCGGAAGCTTTAACAAGATGTATTTTACCCTAGATCAAATCGACGACAACCAAATGAGAAAATCACACCAAAGGAAGATCACGGGCTTGGAAGCTGATAGCAGAGATCGATCACAGTTCTGGTTTAATTTAATAATTATTAAAAGGAAAACACAGGCTTGGAAAATGAGATATGAACTATCAAATGTTAAATTCATTCTCAGAAAAACACAAGAAACCAAAAGTATAGAGAGGAATCACAGGCATACAAAGTTTATTTTTCCAGATCGCAAGCAGGAATAAACGTTACAACACTTAATCCAGGATTTCACCAAATAAGAAAGAAAATGTAGGCATAAAAGTAGATCTACAAATACACATTAATACGCATAGTAATGCTTATACATGGTCCGTCTATCATCATTCCTCGAATCATAGACACAGGTAGGAAACGATTCATATCACAAAATGTGTACTAAAGATAAACGCTCACAAAGGGAATGTATACCCTTAGTTCTAAGAATCGTAGACAAGGTGAAAACAATTCTTACTAGATCATGGATATGTACCAAAGTAAAATGTAGACACGAGAATGTATACCCCATTTATCTAATCGTTGACAATTGGTGAAAAAAAACATCTTTATCAAATCTCATATCTGTACCTAAACTAAATGTAGGCAAAGGGAATTTATACCCTTAGTTCTCAGAATCACAACCAAGGGTGAATAAAAAAAAAGAACAAAGTTTCGAGTTCACATAAAGCAACCAACCAAAGTGGTTGTAGTAATTAGAACATACCTCGAAACTGTATTTGAAGAAAAACATACATGAGTGTGTAGATCACAGGAAAAACTAGGAACGATTGCATAAAAGATATCCCACCACAATGCATTTTACAGATTTACAACATAGGTTTGGAACAATGCAGAGTATAACCTCATAGACATTAGAAAAAAATCATTTTATAGGTTTAGATCATACGTCACAGCATTTGCAGTTCTAAATATACAATTGGAAATGTTTCAGAGTATGGATCGTGTACCAAGCAGATAGAAATGGGAATGATTTACAGAGTTACATCCAAGTAGAGATTAGATTGCATACCAAGAAGATAAGTTGGAACAATTTTCAAAGTTACAAGGTCGCATACCCGGATCTCCAGCAGTGTAATGGCAATCTAACACAAACCAATATTAAGTCTCCATCGAAACATACTTCATGTTGCAGCATTGGGCTCTCGCTCCGCAATCCCAATATGGTTTTCCAAAACCACACTTCCTCCTTAGAACTTGCAACCCTTTAAATAATGATTCCTCCGATTCCCAAGGAAACAAGTGGCATGAATAGGCATCCACGTTTCCTTTTGATTGAGGAGACCCTTTCTCAATGTGCCATGTATTCTGATGGATATTGTAGTCGATATAGTCATGCGCGGTGATAGAAAATAATTCCTTTGTTTTTCTCCCTTTTATTTATTTTTACTAATAAAGCCCCTTATATATATATATATATAGTATTTGTGTTTTTCATTGTTGTTATAACAATTATAGTTGATAAACTCATACTTCATGCTAATCCATACAAATGTGTTTCAATAGAAAAACTATTAAACTCCTCCACGGGGTCATCCCTCCCTTAGGCGTATCTAATAAATCAGTTATTATATATATATATATATATATATATATATCATATGTTTGTATATAAGTTTTCACTCATTTACTACAAGTATGCATTGATATGCGTTTTTGTTTTGGCAACAAAAGAAATGCTTAACATTCCCCTCTTAAAAACATGCATCCCTAATTAATTCATTAATGGTAATTAACTTGTCTTTTTAGGAATCAGAGGTACCAATATGACATCTTACCTTCTTATTGCCTCTACCTTAGTGGATTCATCCCCAATCATTGTTTTAGCCATGCACGCTTCGAATCTCCTAGAAATATCAATTTCATCTATAGTTTGATGAGGCTAGGATTTGTACTTACATTGCTTTACCGTTTCTGGTTGTGTATTGAGGGGGTGTTACAGTCGGGTGCTTTGTTTGACTTGCAAAGTCACTTTCTTCTATAGCCGATTCCTCTTCACTAAACACTTATTTTAGTATATTCCATGCTACTTTTGGAGTATAAGATTCTCCAATGTAATGAAAAATGGAATAATATATATTGTCTTGTATGAGACTTAAGGCATAAACTTTCCTTTTTTCTTTGTGGAATTCCGTTAAGCCTTAAATGCTTCTGGATCAATGGGATCCTCTTCAATCACAAAATGCCATAGATCTTGTGCCCTTAACAAACTTCTTAGTTCCATGGCCCATAGATCATAATTATCTCCATCAAATGTATGCCATAGTTCTACTAGTGTTTATAGATTTGTTACCTCTTCAAGCTCTTCTGGTAGTGCTTTTGGTAGCTCAATCTTCAAGCTTCAATCTTCTTCGATATTATACAATATTCTAAAAATGTTGGAATGTTGTCCAATCTGTTGGCTTAGTGTCAACAATATTTTCTTGGCATATCCATCTTGATATGACTAAATGGATATCTGATAAGATATTTTTACTTTTCTTGACTGTTAAAAAATGGCGCAACTTTTATAAATAGCATGGTTCGTCGTACGAAGCATCTAGAAAAAACACTGCAAGTGAATAGTGATCGTTGCTCTTTGACTAAACATGCAGTGTGTCAATGACACTCTTCTTCTAAGCATAGTGTGTATCAACGATGCTCTTCTCCTAAGCAATGGGCGTGTCGGTCCTTAGGGCGATGCACTTCCCGCTATAGGCAGGGCACATCGATGCTACAAAATAAAAAATTAAAAAAAAATTGCTGATAATTTTTCCCTTTTCTTCAAATTGTGAAGAAAACTTCGTCATTCCTCCACACTAATGTGTTTCGAATCATCTCATACAATGACCAACAACCTCCAACTTTGAGATTGGATCTATGTGTGCTTTCCACTATGTGAAAAGATTACCAAAGACAAAAAGGATGGATCATGCCATACACTCTGATACCATCTTGAAGTTTAACAAAGCAATGAATCATAAATGAATAAATGAACACCAATGGGCATATTGATTACCTGGGCAGTGGAATGGCTTCTCATTAATAATCAAATGTATACATAGGACTACATAACCCCAAAACCATGGGTCAATACCATTGGTCAAAGAATGCCATGGGTCACTAATTCTAGGTAAGGTAACCAAATCAACTATTAGGATATTTAGACACTTAGGAGTTAGTTAAGATCAACTTATGTAATATATCCGTTAAGTAAAAGTGTGTTTCTTTAGTATGCATTTGTAAATATTCTAATCCAACGGTCATGATATGTTCTAGACATAGAGTAATCCGACGGTTCAACTTCTCTTAGATCATACCTACCATTGATCCATGGCTTAACACTTGATTGGTCTATGATCTCTATTTAAAAAGCATAGAGGGTCCTTAGCTAGTTGATCGATTATGAGAAGCTCATGTAACTTTCTTTCTTTTGCATAATAAATTGCTCCAAGTAGCTATTTGGCTGGGGCCGTGGACTGTTTCCCTCTCGAGGGTTTTAACCACGTGACAAACATCGGTGTGTTAATCTGTGATCTATTTGTGTGAAGCAGTTGCTCAAGGTGTTCGGTATTTTGGGAGTACCCTGTGTACCCGAACATGGTATCAGAGCCTTTATGAGAAGCCGCTTTCAGTTTTGATCAAGATCTGGAACTGATGTTGCTGAAACTTTGAAAGGGTTCTGGTTCTGGATTTTATATGCATTTTTGTCCCATGGAAGATGTTCCATTATGTCTGGAGCGTCGTTTCCATTGGAAAATAGTTTTTGTTTCACCAAAAACCATTTCTATTTGTTCCAGAAACACCCATTTTGACAAATCTGAAGGTATAATGTTACAGTGACGGATTTGTTTTTTTTAAATATCTCATATCTTATTAGTTTTATTATTAGATATTTGTTTGTTTTAGTCTCAGATAGTTGCCTTCCTTGACTGCGTATGCTCTTTGCCATGCACCTTGCGCGATCGTGGCGAATTAGAAACAATAAAGGAAAGTTTTTTTCTTGTCTTCTCGACTACGTATGCTCTTTGCCGTGCATCTTCTGCAATCACGGCAAATCAGAAACAACGAGAAAACTTGAAAACGTAGACTTTCCGGGTAAGCTAACCAAGATCTAACCCCATTGTGTGGAAAAAGTTTTTTTTGTTTTTGTTTTTTGTTTTTTTGTGATTTGCAGGAAAAAAAGGCAAGCATGGAGAACGAGAGAGAAGAGTAAAAACAAAAAACAAAAAAAAACCCTTCCTCTTTCCATTCTTCTACGTACCTTTTAAACTTAGCTCACTTGGTCCAAAGTTGCTTTATTCCTTAATAGGTCTTGAGTTCAAGTTTTATTAAGCTACTTTTTAGTGCATGCAATTTTTATTTTCAAGTTACTTTATTGTAAAAGCGCATCTCACATAAATAAAATAAAATAAAAAGTGAGTCACTTAAGTCTTTTAATTTATTGCCGCACTATTTAAAAGTAACATTATTGTAAAAGTGAACCTCACTTATTCTACAAAAGTGATTCACTTCAAAGCAAATTTATTGTAAAGTGATTGTCAAAGGTTGATCTTGGGAAGATGGGAGTTCTTTTTTTTAGTTGGTCAAGTTAATATCTGCCACGTCACTATTGGGGACATCTTCAACATTTTATTTGATCAAACATAACTTCATCATCCAGAATCAGTTTTCAGTGCCGTTTTTTTTTTAAACTTCATGTTTGTTCGAGCTCTTTGTAACCAGATTGTTAGTTTCTATTTTTTTTTAGCCATTATTTTACAGTATGGCTGCCCCTTGTGATATTATACTTACAAGTTCTAACTACTTCTCATGGAAATCTCGTATGAACGATATTCTACGAAGTAGGGGACTTTTTAGGATAACCTCAGGGAAAGAAACAGAACCCACTGATGATGATAAGAAAATTAAATGGGCGAATAGATGTGATGAAGCTCGTGGATTGATTGGGATGCCAATCTCTACTGATTTGCGATTCCACATATCTTGAATTGATGAACCTGATAAAGCTTGGGAAAAGTTGGAATCTGTGTTTGGTAAACACAATGAAATCCGGGGTCATCAACTTGAGAATGAGTTGCTTTCCTTGAATCCAAATTATTTTTCATGCATTCAAGACTATTTATCTAAGTATAAAACTCTTAGACTCTTATGTGCAGAATGCAAGATTAAGAAAGAAGACAAACAATGTATTTATCATATTCTTTCCAAACTTGGACCTGCATATTCTGTTTTTGTATCTACATTCTACTCCATGAAATAATCCTTGACTGCAGCTAGATATCAAGAGCCTAGTCTTGAATCCTTTTATGATTCCTTAATTAGAGAGCAAGATAAGCTCATTCATCTTGGAATAATTAACAATGCAGATACATCTGAGAAAGCCTTATTGTCCCAACAGAAAGAAAAGTCCAAGCCTCCCAAGAAACAGAATTTTCACAATAATAATCCAAACAACAAGGGTCTCAAACCCTCTCAGACAACTCCTTTTTTTAAAAATGAAAAAGGATCCAAGCCAAAAGGAAAGAAGACTAAGTGTCAATACAATTTTTGTGGGAAAAATAATCATGATGAATTTAAGTGTTTCAAGAAGATGGTGGCCTTGGAAGTAGCAATGAAGAAGCACCACATCAGCATAGATTCATCTTCAGAATCTAACTCTCATGGACATGCACTTTGTGCTTCTGGTTACTCTTATACTGCATCTTCTTCTTCTACTTCAAATGAATGGCTTATTGATTCTATACATCTTATCATATGGCTAAGGATCAAGCCATATTTTCTACTATGCATGAATGTAACACCAAACAAATATTTGTTGGTGATGATAGATCTCTAAGTGTTGTAGGATCTGGAACAGTTTTAGTAGAAAATGGTCATTTCAGTGATGTACTATGTGTTCCAAAAATTTCCTGCAATTTGTTATCAGTCTATCAAATTACTCATTCAGGTGAAGGTAAAACTGTGATGTTTACACCTCACCAAGTTGTAATCAAGGATTTTAAAAATCCTCAAAATGTCTGAGCTACTGGAACTGTTGATGATATTAACAGGTTGTACAAATTTAACAACTTTGGGTCATCACCTTTTCCTTCAGTTTTTGTTGCTCATAGTGATAACTTGAGCAAAATTTGGCATGAGCGATTTGGTCACTTAAATTATCACTCATTGCAACAACTATGTAAATACAATATGGTGATTGGTCTTCCAATGTTATCTTGCAAGGATGGTGTTTGTTCTGGTTATGTACTCGAAAAACATCATCGAGACAGTTTTGACAAACATGCCTCTTGGCACGCCTCGGTTCCTTTGGAGCTTGTGCATAGTGACTTGTGTGGTCCTCTTCCATCTGCATCCTTTTCTAGTTTCAAATATTTCTTAACTTTCATTGATGACTACTCCAGACGCACTTGGGTTTACCTCCTAAAACTTAAGAGCGAAGTATTTAACATGTTCTTGGCCTACAAGGCCCTTGTTGAAAAACAATTTGGTCATCAAATTATTAAGTTAAGATCTAACAATGGAGGAGAATATGTTAACAACAAGTTAACTACTTTCTGCACTGAATAAGGAATCCAACAACAACACACTGTTCCATATACACCACAACAAAATGGTGTAGCTGAACAGAAGAACCGCACCTTAAAAGAAATGGCTAATTGTATGATCCAATCTAAGGGATTAAGTCTTCAATATTGGGCTGAGGCCATAAATTGTGCAAATTACATATTTAATCGCACACCCACTAAAGTTTTACAAGGTATAACACTGGAAGAATCATGGAGTAAAATTAAACCAGATGTAAGTCACTTTTGTGTGTTTGGTTGTGAAGCATGGGCTCACATTTCGGATGAAAAAGGGAAAGCATTAAAGCCTAAAAGTGAAAAGTGTATATTTGTTGGATATTTTGAAGATGTAAAAGGTTATAGAATTCTTCAACCTCATTCACATGATATAATCATTAGAAGAGATGTTGAATTTGATGAAAATCTCTTAGCCTGCGAGCCTAACTTGGCGGGTGTGCCATCTTTGGCCTGCAAGCCTGATTTGGCAATTGTGCCTTCTTCTTCTTCCAACTTCCTTGACAGGTTTCCAACTCCAGTTTCTGATGATGATAGGGAGGATGAAAATCCACCTCCGCCTGCTCATGTTCCTCAAATTGCACCAGCACCATTACTTCCTCGATGGATCCGTTCAACATGTGAAGCAGCTGGTGATCTTGCTGGTGATCCTAGAGATCAACGTCGAACACATTCTCAGTTTCAACGAGCCTCTTCTCTTTTGGCTCAAGTTTCCGAGAGTCATGATCCAAAAAATTTTGCAAAAGCTTCAGGAAATCCAGAATGGGATGCAGCTATGGATGAAGAATATCGTTCCTAAATAGCGAACGATACTTGGGATCTTATTCCTCTTCCAAAAGGAATAAAATTTGTCAGATGTAAATGGGTCTACATAACTAAGTATGCATCAAATGGAAGTGTTGAAAGACTTAAGGCAAGGTTAGTTGCCAAAGGTTTTTCCCAAGTTGAAAGGATTGACTACAATGAAACCTTTGCCCCTGTAGAAAAAATGAACTCCATCCGCCTTGTTCTTTCCCTTGTAGCCTTACATAACTAGGAATTCCATCAAATGGATGTCAAGTCTGCCTTCTTACATGGTGATTTACATGAGGAAATTTACATGAAACAACGTCCTAGATATGTTCAGAATAACTCTAGCCTTGTTTGTCTCCTTAAGAAATACTTATATGGCCTTAAGCAAGCTCCTAGAGCTTGGTATGCTAAAATGGATAGCTTTCTCCTTGACACTGGTTTTTCTAGATGCCATTCTGACCCCAATGTCTATACCAAGAAAGTAGGAAACCATATCATCATACTTGTTCTTTATGTTGATGATCTTATCCTTACTGGTAGTGACCCTAAACTTATAACCCATGTGAAATCCAGTCTTAAGAAAAATTTTGAAATGTCAGACTTAGGACATTTGCATTATTTTCTTGGTCTCCAAGTCTTGCAAACCAAAGAAGGAATCTTTCTTTCCCAGTCTAAGTATATTTGTGACCTTCTTCGTCGCTTCCACATGGAAGATTGTAAACCAACCTCTTCTCCCTTCCAGTCCAAATTCAAAATTTCTGCCACTTGTACTTCCCCTGAAGTAGATGTCACCTTGTATCGTCAACTTGTTGGTAGTCTTTTATACTTGACTCATTCCCGTCCTGGCCTTTCCTTTGCCATTGGTAGTGTTGCCCGTTATATACAAACTCCTCATGAAAGTCACTGGAAAGCAGCAAAAATAATACTTTGATATATTCGAGGTACAATTCAGTTTGGGATTCATTACAGTACAGGGGGGAAACCTTATCCTTCAATCCTATCCCAAGTTGTCCTTAAGGGGGGATGTTAGGATATTTAGACACTTAGGAGTTAGTTAAGATCAACTTGTGTAATATATAAATTAGATAAAAATGTATTTCTTTAGTATGCATTAGTATGCATTTATAAATATTCGAATCCCATGGTCATGATATGTTCTAGACATAGAATGATCAGATGGTTCAACTTCTCTTAGATCATACCTACCATTGATCCGTGGCTTAACACCCGATTGGTCCATGATCTCTATTTAAAGAGCATGGAGGGTCCTTGGCTAGTTGATCGATTATGAGAAGCTCATGTAACTTTCTTTCTTTTGCATAATAAATTTCTCCAAGTAGCTATTTGGATGGGGCCATGGACTGTTTCCCTCTTGAGGGTTTTAACCATGTGACAAACATCATTGTGTTGATTTGTGATCTATTTCTGTGAAGCGGTTGCTCAGGGTGTTCGGTATTTTTAGGAGTACCCTATGTACCCAAACAATCCATACATTCATTTCATACACAAATAATTATTAAAGCCATAAGTTTTTTCAATTACCAATAAAAGTTCAAAATGTGGTGTCATAGTACAAAATTGGACTTATATCCCTCGAAATATACACGACCGATACAAAATATAACCATGGAATCTAATTCTGAGGTCCTGGATGTGTTTCATGATAACACACTATATAATTGGGTAGACATTAGAATAACCTCACCCATGCATGAGGTACTCTAATCACCTGCCATTGAATAACCTTTGGTAGATCCCTGATCTGTACCATAGGAATCCTATGGGTCAACTAGGACAAGTTGCCCTACACATTCTGTAGAGTACGCTTGACATTCTCGCTAGCTAACTCCTCTCAGTGTCATAAGCGTTAGTGCCTTGGGTATCCCTCTAGTCATTGTGGACCGATGTTTGTGAAAAAAACTTTAATATTAGTACATGACACACCCAAAAAAAAAATTGCTTTCATTAAATAGAAAAAAATTGAAAAAAAAATTGATCCTCATTGATATCCCTGAATGCAAACCCTAGCAGTAACAAAATGTCTCTATCTCCACGAAAGTCAATCCCCTCATAGGGATAGTCATCTATGGTGATCACGTGTCACCACCACTAGTGGAAAAACTCATCTAATTATGGAGTGGGTTCCCTGTCGCCTCCTAACTGCCTCATGATATTAGTCCACTATGTTTAGGATGGACACCGTAGACTATGAGGAGGGACTTCCACCCTCGGGCTAAGACCCGGTACCTTCCTAAAAAAGAAATTTCATAGTATATTGGCGAACAAAAAATTCTTAGCTTTCCCAAGCTTGCATTCAATTAGTTGGTGTTTGATGTTCCCCAACAGAGATGTGATCCAATCATAGATAGTGGGTCTCAAACACTCAAACACATAAAACATGAGAGGCCTTGAAGCCCGATGTAGTGCAGTTGAACCATATATTCTCACCAGGACTAGTATGATAACCTCCAAACTTAGGATTTGGATATATTAGATTGGGACTTGGCTTCCCACCTTCTTTGTGTCGGGAAGAAAATACACTGTAATGCATTCATCAATGGTCATCCCACCATATTCTCCCCTAGCTCTAAGGTTGACTACCTCGCCTCGATGAGACAATTCAATGATAAAATAAATGTTAGCCACCTCGATCTTTAGCAGCTTCCCATCGAGGTTGAATGCCTCTATGTCAGAATCCCAGTAATTAATAAGCATTTAGAGCAACCGAGGTTGCACCCTCATGCTTCCAACACTTTGAAATTTATATAGCCCACATCTTTGTAGTGCTTGTTGGGTGGGAAAATCCCCTTGCACTTGTCTATTAATATCATCATGTTCTCTTTCCTTCCATTCAATCACCATCCTGTAAGAGAGAAAGGTATTTGTGAGTCCAAACCAGAAAAATAAAAAAAATAAAAAAATTAAAAAAAATTAAAAAAAATAAAATAAAATAAAAACTCAATCCATTGTGTTACATGCGGGTCATAGTTGCACATACACACGAGAATACTTCGCTTTGCTGGTGCAAACACACCCTTGTACATGACCCAAATAATCCATGACCCACGTAGACCGGGTTTCCAAATTTTTGGGCTTAAAAATTAAAATTTTGAGCACTAAAATCTAAAATTAAACCATTGAAATTGAAGAGTAGGGCGTGTAGACTTACTTGGTCTAGACGGTTTGCTATTTCATCTCATGTAGCTAATGGAATCGACGATTCATGAAGGAAGAGGGTGAAATGGGCTCCCAAGCACTATTGTGGTAAAAATTGAAAATGGTATGATAAAAATTCATATTTTTACTATTTATAAAAGAAATTACCCACTTTATATAGTTTTTCACCCCATTTTTAATATTTTATGGACCTTATGGACTAATATAGTGGCATGAGGTACTTTTTGAAGCAGTTTCTCTAGGTCTTGGTGGGTTTTTACCATGTCCTAGCATGTTTGTGCCTTCGATAGGTATATATCATTACCGACATATAGGATAGGATTTCGCTCCACATGCATTGTTGCATTATCCTATGACCACGATTCATAAATCTTCGGTATGAACCCGCTTTTTAATGACACAAAACCTTTCAGCTGCTTATAGAAGTGTCATTATTTAAGCGATAATGCCTTTTCAACCATGGGTACCCTAGTTAGAATTCGTCTTGTCGTTTGGTGCCCATGCTAAGGATCCTCCTTAGGCATGGGAGTCCCTTATAGTCCCGCCATGGTTTTGTGTGGAAACCTCATGTTTCTTCTTATCTCTTATGTTGTCCATCACTCATAGGGATTCCCCTTTCATATCAAGTTGTAAATGCATATCATTAGTATGCTTGTCTTATTGAGCCTAATGCTTGCTCATTGCTCGCTTCGTCGTTATAAGCCGAATTGCCCAAGCATTTCTCAATCTTAGCCAAGCAGAGCCTGCCATTTATCTTTTGCAGCTTGATTTTACCCTACCCTAGAGGAAACATCCCCTCGAGTGTCCTTATCATGCACACATTTCCTTGTATTGAGCATATGTATCTTCCATTGGAACTAGTTTTCTTGCTCAGGACACTCGTTTCCTCTTACTTGTACTATAAGCATACTTTTATTTTTTTATTTTTTTCAGGCTTCCATAATATGAAAACCACCAAATACATGTACGGATATAATGCTCTCCCATCTAGAATCACTCATTTAACTCCTTCCACATGCTTTACAAAAATGTCTTTTACTAAATCAAATATCCTTAAAATCTATACTTCTTGGAATTATTTCTACTATTTAAATACCTCTCTAATATCCAAATACCTCTCTATTTTCCAATTGATTGTCATCCAAGATAAAAACTAATTTGAGCAAAAAACTACTCTTTGTGGAAATGGTAATGTATTAAAGGCATGACCGACTACACATTGGATCCAAGAACAACTCTACCATCTGTATCTAAAATTCAGAGTATGCAAAGCTATTTTAAAGCTCGTATGCTTTATTCATTCATGGCCTATATTAATGATTTGGACTTTGAATTGTTGGAGTATTTATTGATAATTGCCACACCTTTGAAATAAAAAAATGTGGACTAAGCGCCACCCTGGTAGTAATTATAGGACCTTGTGCTTGGTTTCAAATGTTCACCAACATCTACATGTTTTGGTATAACGACAAACCTTACATAGTATCAGATCCGATGTCTCAAGTTCAATTCAGCTAAGCTAGAGAGGGGTGTTGGAGTATCTTTTGATAACCACCCTAGTAATAGGACCAGCATCGACAGGTTTTGGTATAAGAACAAACCTTACATAAACTTTGATGATAGAAACCATCTATCAAATAATACTTTTGAATGGAGATACAGTGACAGATACTTTTGTGTATTTACCATGTGAATGATTTTCTTCCTCGTAGTCCTTTTAGTCTATCTGTGTATTTCATGTTCAGTGCAAGTTTCTTTCTCCTGAAACTTGATCATGGAATTATTGCACCATCCCAACTCCTCTTCCTACCACTTATCTTAGTTTACATAATTAGTTGTTGATTTTCTGCTGGTCTTGAGTTTGTTAAGGTGAAGCACAAACAATTGCTTAGAAATCCTCAAAGCTTCTGCACTCAGAAATCATGGAAAAAGGGTTGACAAACAAGATTTTGCAAACGTTATGAGAAAGAAAATGGTAGGTAGGTCTTGGAACCAATCTATAGGTCTTGGGACCAATGTCTATATGCATTCAACTCTTCTATTGAGTAAAGTATAGACATATTACAATCAACAATATACAATATTTGCCAATGGAAGGAGTAGCCAGCCTTGTATGCATGCTGGCCTTATATTAATCTCTTGCAGAAAATTAATTCTTGTTGGCCTTATATTCATCTCTTGTCCTAAAATATAATTAATTTTTAATTGATATGTTAAATCAGCCATGAGGATTTTAACATTTTCCAATAGATGAAATGACATGTTTGTTTATCGATGTTTGGTGGACAAACTTTCTTGGTCATTTTCAACAAAAAGTAGAGAAATGTATTTATTTATTGGTAGTATTTTTGGTAGAGAAAAGTTGTGCTATTTGTTTGCAAGTCAATGTTTGTACACCTTGTTAATGAAGGATATTATAAGATCTTGCTGCTAAAAACAGAGTACATTTTTAGGTGGCCGGCTTCTCTAAGATCAAATTCATGTTTCATTTTTTTTCCATAGTACTAAGACAAGTAGCTAACTCTTAATATCTTATGTATAATAGTAAGAGTTTATATAAATGTAGATAATAATTTGAGAAAATTGTTTTAAAGATTTTGTTTTTGTTTTTGTGATTGATGTATTTGGAATTTTTGTGATAATATATTTTTGTTTTTGTGATGAATGTATTTAGATTTGCTGTGATAATATGTTGTTGGGAATATTGCTATCATATTTTACCAAGTTTTAAATATTTTCAATATTATTATATTTATGTTTGTGTATATTTGATTCTAATACTGGAATGTTGGTTAAATCTTTGGATACTTTTATCTTCAATGACAACCTTTTTAGGAAAAATACTTTCATTTTCAAAATGCTACAATGAATAAAAAAAAATCTCTATTACAATTAATAAAAATAAAAAATATCTCCATTAAATATATATTAGTTTTCTTAAAATTATATCTATAATCTATGTCAAATGACCTTATTAATTTCTATGTTTTTAATGAATAATAATGCACTGCTGGAAATATAATATGATGACTAAAAAGTATGTAAATTCATATGTACTAATTGTTAAGAATTGTAATCTCAACGATCCACTATGGTCAATAGTGCATTATTTAGTTGGTTAGTAGAGTAGTTGATGTTCGGGTACACATGGTACTCCCAAAAGACCGAACACCTTGAGCAACCGCTTCACACAAATAGATCACAGATCAACACACCGATGTTTGTCACGTGGTTAAAACCCTCAAGAGGGAAACAGTCCATGAACCCAGCCAAATAGCTACTTGGAGCAATTTATTATGCAAAAGAAAGAAAGTTACATGAGTTTCTCATAATCGATCAACTAGCCAAGGACCCTCTATGCTCTTTAAATAGAGATCATAGACCAATCGAGTGTTAAGCCACAGATCAATGGTAGGTATGATTTAAGAGAATTTGAACCGTCAGATCACTCTATTTCTAGAACATATCGTGATCGTCGGATTAGAATATTTACAAATGCATACTAAAGAAACACACTTTCACCTAACAGATATATTACCAAGTTGATCTTAACTAACTCCTAAGTGTCTAAATATCCTAACATCCCCTTTAAGAACAACTTGGGATAGGATTGAAGGATTTACACAAGTGACACTATTAGGAGAAGGAAGGAGGCATTAGAGCCTATCCCCCCTTAAGGACACATTCCTGAACTCCTAACATAAACTGAAGTTTAGAAAACTTCGCTTCTGTAAGAGACTTGGTGAAGATGTTTGAAACTTGATCATCTGTAGGGCAATAGAGAACTTTAATAACAGTATCATGAACAAAATTTCTGATGAAGTGCATGTGTAGCTCAATGTGTTTACTACGCTGATGTAGAATTGGATCTTTGGCAAACTTGATGGCACTTTGATTGTCGCACCAAAGTGGAGTAGGCTACTGCTGCTCGAATCCAAACTCTGAAAGGATCTGTCGAAGCCATAAAGCTTCATGACTGGAATAAACTGCAGCTCGATATTCTGCTTCTGATGAAGAAAGAGCAAGAGCTTGTTGTTTCTTACAAGCCCAAGTGACAGGTCCCGATCCCAGACTGAAAACATAACCTGCAGTAGACATTCGATCATTAGGATTGCCAGTCCAATCTGAATCAGTGAAACCAACCAACAAAGGTTTCCCCCTTGTACTGTAATGAATCCCAAACTGAATTGTACCTCGAATATATCGAAGTATTATTTTTGTTGCTTTCCAGTGCTTCTACTTGAGGACAAGCAGATTTGGGAGGGGAGGACTGTCATGTCCCCATATTTTGGGACATTAAAAGTGTTGACCATGATGAAATTCCTAGGTTATGAAATTGGCATTAATTATTATTCCTGGGAAAAATATTGCTAATAATTGTTCCAAGGCATGTATTTAATTTTATTTCAGCAATTTCATTTATTATGCACAATAATGATGTGGAATTAAGGCTGCCATGTCCGGAGGGAACATTGGGAAACGCTAGTCAACTTGCCTTGGTAAAAATAAGAAAGTCCATGACAAAAGCAAGCAGGAGAATAAGGGGAAGTTGCCTAAAAGCAGAAAAAGTAGACAGAGGGAAAAGCAGGAAATTTTTTGAAGGAAAGAAAAAGTTTCCTTATGACCCAGGAAAAGAAAAAAGTTGTCATAACTCAAAAGAGGCATCTTTTGACTAAGGGAGGGCACAGTTTCTAATTGTGAAGGATGATTTGGACTTGGAAACAATTCCACATGGTCCTACTTTCCTAATTGCCTAAAGGGAGCGCTTTTGTGGCTAGCGTTAGGTCACCCATGGGGTTGACTTGCTCTCATAGGTCACCATTGGCCTCAACTTAATAAGTAGGTCATCTATAATTCTATAAAAGGTGAATTCGATCCCATTGATTTAGTTTTGATGATTTGATATTGTGTTTATGCTATGTAAGCATACTCTCTAAGTGTCGTGCCTCAGACCATTGGGTGATGATCCCCAAACCCCTCATCCCTTCTCTTCCATTTCCCTTTCTTTCTATTCCAGGTCTATGGAGCGCTAATGTCAGCTAGTGAAGCTTATTTCAAAAGTATATTACAGCCTCCATCAAGTTCAGGTTGAGCTCCAGTGAAGCCCATGCTTCACTTATGCTCGCAGCCCCTTGCTGGTCATGATTCGAGCCTCATGCCCCTTAATTTTGGAAGCCTCTTTGTAATGGTCAGTCAATAATTTTATTTCTGTTATGTACTATAAATATATTCTGAAAATTACATTTACTAGGTCAAGATATCTCAGACCCTGAAGAATATTATCTCAGTTTCATAAAAAGATCCTATTTTATCAGTGTATGGGGGGATTGAGTGAATATTAGTGTTGTAATGAATATTTCATGATGGGGAAGGTATTGAAATAAGTATTCATGTTCATAGAGATCATATTTATCTCTGTTATAAATATCAGGTTTCACAGAATTGGATTTAAGATGATTCAATAGTTTTTTTAAAGACCCTAGATAGATTACTAGTTTTTAATAACTAGTTTTGGTAAAATTGATGTAAAACCATTTCTGTTAACTCAATTTGAGCTCTGTTAGTTCCTGTGGGTCACTAATAGGCCCACCTTCCCATATAAAACTTCAATTTTTTTTTTATTTAGATATGTACCACCTTTTTGGATCCTCCTCTATGCAAGGTTTTCCTTGGCCAAAACTGCCATAAAACCCCAAATTCATCCAAAAATTCTCAGAACCTTCCAAAATATCTGAAAACTGTATAAAAACTTTAGTTATGCTATATTAAGGCTATAAAAACCCTTTTCAAGTTTCCAGAATCCTTTGGTTGAAACAGGCAGAACTACTCTCCTTAGTTGCACGGTTTGGCTGCCCAGAAGCGTGGTAGTAGGTTTCCGTAGCACGTATTCTGAAACCTAAATGGCACCAGATATAAATGTGTTATGGGAGAGGAAATTAAATGTCTAACATATCTTTTTTTTCTGCCCACTGATCACTCTTTTCCTCTGCAAAATCTCCCAGAAGAAACCCTTGTTTTTGCCAATCTGAGAAGGCTCAGTGTGAACCCCTTAAATTTTAGAATTATTTAAGAAAAATTACAGAATTAAAGTGTTCAGGTATGTACACCAGACTTACGACATTACAGATTTCAACATCTATAATGTTTCAAATAAGATAATAGATAACATGCTCATGGAGCTTGTCATCCTCTTGAACTAAGACCATTCCAACCACAACTTGAGACACATCGATATAAAGCAAGATATCTCTACAATAGTCTGGACGATGAAGCAGAGGCACCGATACCAATTATTTCTTAAGAGCATTGAAGGACTCATGGGATCACTCATCCCATATAAATGAAGTGTCCCTCTTCAAAAGGTGCATGGAATCCTTAGTTATAATGGCATAGTTCACTATGAAACACCATAGGAAATTGGCTTTCCCTTGGAGACTCTGAAGCTGAATAAGTGAGTGTGGGGGAGGAAACCGAAGTATTTCCTCAACCTTTAAAGCCTCAACCATAATACCCCCATTTGAAATGATGAATTCCAAAATGTGACATGTTCTCACACAAAAGATGCATTTATGAGGGTTTAATTGAATTTTATAATGTCTGCATCTTTTGAATACAAGCCTAAGGTGAGCTAGATGATACACTCTCTTCTAAGAGTGAGCAACACGGTTGTCTATATATACTTCTATTATATGCTTGAGATCATGAAATCTAAAGTTCATTGCCTGCCAAAAGGTTGCTTCGGTGTTTATAAGACTGAAGGGCATCTTCTGGTATGCAAGACTTCCCAAAGGACATATAAATGACGTCTTGTGTTGGTCCTCAGGGTTGATTTGGATGTGATTATAGCCAAAAAAACCATCCATCAATGAGAAAATAATACTTTCTACACACTCATAAATCATATGATCAATAATTGCATGGGAAAGTTATCCTTTAGACATGCTTTATTCAGATCTCTAAATTTCATGCACACTCAAATGGTCCCTTATTTCTTGTCTACAAGAGTGGGGTTGGATACCCATTATGTTATTAGAACCAGGTATATGAACCCATCTTTGAGAAGCTTCTCTACCTTTGTCTTGATGACGGGTTCCTTACGAGGATTCACTGCTCGTAAGCATTGTCGAACATGTGTAACATTTGGATAAGTTTTAATTTCATGTTTGATAATGATAGGGTCTATTCCTAGCATTTCTTCATAATACCAAGTGAAAACATCTCGAAATTCCTTGAAGAGATTGGTGTAAGTATGAATTTATTTAAGCAACCAATCTGCACTAATATAAACATTCTCAACCTTACCGAGAGTTTGATAAATGTTGATGAAATAGTAGGAGAGAAATTTGAGATGTTCCCCTCAACATATACGTCATGTGTATCCAAAGGGAGCATGTGGTGACCAACTTTCTCACTTAGAGTTGACCAGAACTCTTCATGCTCGATCCTTTCAATATTTGGGAGAGAATAAGATCAATGATGCATGTCTTCCAAAGGCCTTTTGGGACCATTAAGGGCTTCAACAATTCCTTCATCCGAAGGAAAAGTATCATCGAGATAATCATGCAAGAATGATGAGTTGACTACCCAAGAAGGCGGTAGCAGGGGATCTTTCTCTTTTGTCCATGAAAAGGAAAGAGTAGGGTATACAGAGAGTTATTGTATGGATTGATAAGAAATATTTTCTACAGATAATGACATAGCCATTCCTACGACTGGGTTCCTTTTATCAGCCAAAATGGCACTTCTCTGTCCAAGTGTTGACATGCATTATGTCGACACAGAAAAAGGACAATTAGGATTGAAGTGTCCAAAACACTATAGAAGTGCATGACCATTGATACATGATCTCCAGAAGAGCTTGATATATTTTTATTTTTATTCTAGGGTTTCACACGTGACTATGTGCATTGCAACTCATGTGTCACACATGACTATTTGCATTGCAACCCGTGTATACCTTGCACACGTGAGTTACCTTCGAGCAACAAGCATGTCATACACTCCTTGCTTAACACTGAATACTCACGTGTACCTTATTTCTACCTTAAAAAATATAAATTGTGATTAGATGATATTAGTTGGGCCTTAATCCATAACTATCCCAACTGTCTCAACCATCCCAACCTTTGAAACCTCTCTATTTTTCAATATATAAATAGAGGCCTTGGGATGAGGCTAATCAATCAATTCTGGAAGAGCAAAGTTATGCTGGTGGTATACCTTCAGCATCTTGGAGAAGCAAAACTCAGAGTCCTTGGTTGCAGAGGAGTCCTTGTGTTAGAAGCTGGGTTGTATTCTCACATATTCACTGCTTGTAAATAAAGAGAATTCTTCTTCCAATCTTTGTATTGTATTTTTCTCATGTATATTGGTTAATGAATAATGTTTTTTATATTATTGATATGTGTTTAATCTAACCTCTTATATGTATATGTATGAGATATCACTTGAAGAATTGGCTCTTTCCAGGTGAAGAGAAGAAGCCCTAGAAGCTTTGGAGAAGATTGAAGCAAGAGAAGATCAAGCTTGGATCAACTGTCATAAACTGGGTAAGCCAAAATCTCTTCATATTCTCCTTTCATTTTATGTAAAAGCTGATTGTCTGCAAGTCTAATAGTAAAGTTGGTAACCCCATACCCTAGGTTACAAGGGTGTAGTGTCCTGTACAACAGTTCCCTTCGCATGATTCAACTGGTGAAGGGGGAGTCCATGGATTATTAAAATAGCAAGTACGAAATGAAATTGGACTCGTTGGCGATGAAACACCATCAGAAATGGAATTGCTAGACACAATTGGTGTTGAAAAGTTAAAAGTTCCCATAAGAGAAGGATACATACTGACACTAACATTCTCAGCTGCCTTCTAAGAATTTTCAATTATGGGGACTGTAGATTTCGACAATGCAAAGGAATTGGAGCTAGTGAAAGATAACTGATTGATGGCCACAATTTTTCCTTCATGAGGAAAGAATATGACTCGAAACATGGACTAGACAATTGATCTCACATCATAAGTCCAATTCCTACACAGTAAAAGGTTGTATTCGAGGGGTGCATCAACCAACTCAACCTCAACTGACACAATCTCCCCTCCCAACTGGACTTGAAGATAGGGTATAATTCCATGTGGACTAAACGAATATCCATAAAATGCGGTCAACATGGTCACGAACTAGGATAATGGAGGGGAGCCAAGGGCCTTCAAACAAGAAAAATACATCACTGGCGTAGAATCACCTTCGTCAACAATTGTGTTGTTGACGGTCATATTGATACATTCCACATGGATTTTGAAAGCCATGTGGTAAGGCACACAAGGATGAACATCAGCGGTCTCAAACACGATAACACTAGGGCCACTTAAATTAATATCTCCCAAGGAAGATAACAAGGAATTCCTCTATGAAGGACACATCTGGATTACCTCTAAAGCTGAAATATCAAACGATGTTTGGCCTAGATCCTAAACAATGGAATAGTTTTCGGCAGATCTAGCATTAGGATTATGAGTTGAATGCTTAAGTAATCCTTTTGAAATGTGATGCATAGGTTCAGGCTTATTAATATACAAAGGTATCTCTATACGCAAAGGTTCTTTCCCCATAACAGATTGTGAAGGACCGTAGTCACGAGAATGAATTGCAACGCCAACTTGAGATTGAAGCATGTTGACACTAGCACAACCACCAACATGACTTGGAATGTTTTTACTCCCCCAAACCCATTTCCGGTGGTGACAACACTCGAAGTCATATATTAATCATGGGTAAGTGGATTGGTTGACACAAATTGGATCTATGTTACGAAGTTCAAGGCTTCATTAATTCTAGTGCACAAGTGAGTAAGGTGGTCTTCTCCACAAAGCTTACAAGGTAATTTTTACCTTCCATTTTGGCTTCTTTTCCCCACCATCATTACCATTGTTCTTGTAATTATTTGATTTTTATTTCTTATTTTTATTATTCCCACCCTTTCGATTCTTTTTCCTTTTTTTCTTATTCCTTCCAAATTGTTGGTTACCCTTTGGGTTCGTTGACTGCATAGAATGTATATACGATGACTGGGTGGAAGATGGTGAAGTCGTATCTTGTCCTATTGTAGACTAGTTAATAGACACATTATGCATCTGGGTTTTCACCTAGTCTACAGCCTCATCACAAGCAGAGCCTACAATGTCATTGGCATGAGGCTCGAGCTTTTTCTTGGAATCGTGATTAGATATTGGTGCATCAGGGATAATTTTGAAAAAGAATCACAAGTTGTGCACAAATGAAATCTAACTGTTGGGATCTAAATATGTCTTGTTCCTTATTGATTACTCCTAATTTTGAAACATCCTTCACAATATACAACAATAGGGACTTAAGGAACCGTTCCAATAAAAACTCTAGTGGATGTTGGCTTTAATAGACCTCTTCCTTCTACGCCACTCTTGAATATGATCAGAGATATGAGTAGCTTTTCTTGATGAAATGTCAACAAAATATTTGTGCCTACATTGTAATGGAATGAAAACTAAAAGTGGTTGAGAAAGACTAAGGAAAATTCATTAAAGGTTCAATATGTTCCCCAAATAAACTCGATATACCATTTTGTGGTAGGACTCGTAAGGGTGCATTGAAATAGTCTCAAATGAATAGAATTGTGATTCAATGAATTCAACGAGCACCAAAGGTGAAAGGTAGTAATGTGATCACATGGATCATCACCCTTCTTAGCTCCAAAATTTAGAATGTATGAAGAAATATTCGTGGGGACTAAGGGTCAGGACAAATCGTGAGACACCGGATCATTCATTAGCTGGACAAGTCTGGCAAATTCAATGTAGTCATAAATGGGCTCCTGGGTTGTGACATATAGGACCATTCCCCCTGGAAATACTAATTCTAAGGATAATTTCTTTTAGGCATCGTATTCAATACCATGGGCCATGGTAGATTTTGATAAAGACCATGACCCTGACAGGTAGCATAGTAACCTCCTCCAAATTGACCCTTGTAAGGATGTAGAGGAAGTTTACATCGTAGGAATCCCTCGGGAAGAGAAATCAACATTACCAAAGTTTTCCATATAATGAGAAGCATTCCCCCTAGACGAAGGAGGATGCAAATACGCCCCCACCCCACCCCCCGACGAAGGGAATCTAGATGAGGGGGGACCCATTGTTTTAAAGGAAAGTATCCTATGGCTAGGGTTTAAGAGGCCATCAATGTACTGGGGTTGAAAGGTGGATGCAAATGGTTTTTCAAGTAAATACAAGCAAGATCAGATATTAGAATGGTTCATACCTTAGCCAAATGAAGGTTGATCCAAGCAGCTCTTCAATCCTCTTCTTGCTCCTCTTGCTCCAAGAGACCTACAAAACAAATTATACCTTCCTCAAACCATTATGACCACATATAAATCAATGATAATCAAATAAACATAAAATAATTATCTGACTAACATCATCATATGATCATAAACAAATATTCAATCAAACATTGAACAATAATTTGGGAAGAAGAAGGACATAACATCTTTATTAATCTTGAAAACAAGTACAAGTATACCTTCTCTTCAAGTTCGGCACCTCACAAAACCTTGATCTGGTTCTGTTGCTTCTCTTCTCCAAGGAACTCAGCCTCCAAGCTCTGCAACACAAGGGGATGATCACGCAGGGCAAAGGTGTGGGAAAAGAGAGTCCCAATTCCTCCTACGTAATGATGCAAAGATTCAAGTCTCCTCTCATGGAACTCCCTACCTCTATTTATATGTTTAATGAAGAGTTAGGGTCAAAGACAAAGTATTTACAACTGAAGGAGTCAGTTCCATAACTACCCAAACTACTCAAACTACCCAAATTTCAAAATTCGTATTTTTTTGACATTTTTAAGAGGCGTACGCGGGTTGCAGAAACAACAATCGCGTACACGAGGAGGCATATGCGGGTTGGAATGCATAAAGTCATGTATTTAAGGCGTAAGCGACTATTATATATAGTAACTTGCATACGTAAGCGGGTTTCCTTAAGGAAACTCACGTACACATAACAAATACTCAATTTTAGGGTATTTTTGGGCATTTTCAGACTTTGGTGTCTTCTGAAAAGTTTTAGCTAACTAAAATACCTTTCTAAAGGTGCAAAGATTAGGTTGAAAAAAGTTACAGAACTAAATATATGGGTCCTCCAAGTTAGGTGTTTTTTCAGTGACTTTCATGAAGTGTCATCATGGAAGTGTCGACATACGACAGAATCATGGGAAAGTAGTCATAGGAAGAGATGTGTCATTTTGAGCTATAATAGATTCCCCCTAATGTATGAGGTTAGCAGGGAAGATGATAGCCGAAATACATTATAAAGGAAACAACTGAGTATGGAGAGAGTAGAGAATCCAAGATCAAAAGGCTCGAACAAAGGTACCTGAAAGAGAGATAAATGTCAGAAAAAATTGATCTCTGGGACATACAATTCCATATACAAAACATTGCCATAAAGATAAAAGCAGATCTAACATATGTATAACTGATGAAACTATCATGGTCGCTCAATATACAAAAAGGCACCATATCAAATATAAAGGAGTCATGGCCACAAATGAACAAGGTGGATCCATACTCGACAATCGATCATAGCCACAAAAATACAAGGTGGATCTATGTCTCAGCAAAATGTCATATAAAATGTAACAAGGTCTTGCGCAGCTTGGGCAATAACAAAATGATGATGCTACTATCGGCCCAAGGTCTTCAATCCAAACCGCCCAAAAAAGGTACAAATCCTAACCATGTGAATAAAGGAGTTGAGGTTGAACATGGAGGAAACTGTTTGATTAACAGTCAAGAATGAGAACTGTTAACAAACGTGAGGAAAACCACCATTCATGAAAATGGTCCCCAAGGTACCTAGTACATTCTAACAAGTGTGAATACAAGGACTTGAAGGCAAACACTTGAAGAATCCATGAAGTAGGAGACATTAAGGTATTCCCACTACCCAATAGCGAGGGAAATTGCCACTAATGACTACAATCCCCAAGGTACTATCATAAAAGTCTAAATCTCATCCCTAGAGCAAGATGTGTTGCAGTCGATAGGAAGAGATCCGTTAGAAGGAAGGCATTAAGGCATCCTTCATCATCCAACATGAGAAAGTCAAAGACTAATTGGATCTAGAACTGGTACTGAATTTCACGACAAGGACTGCCGAAGACATGATGTAATGAACTAATACCAGGGAATGGCCGACACAAAAGGTCAAGGCAACTGCAGAATGGCTGACAAAGGTTTAATCCTTGAACAGTGAGCACGACACAAAAGTGACTTAGGCATCTTTTGACACAAAAGGACCAACGAATGAAATATGCAATGTAGGAAACATTGATAGATTCCCCATATAATTGGAAAAGAGACCAACTGGAGGAGTAAGAAACTCTGAATCAGGATAAGGTCAAAATACTAGGACCCAATTGTTGATAGACTCAAAATTGGTGCTTTGTTCAAGGAAACAAGACTTGCTGCCATGATATAAAAAACATGTGAATAAAATTCCCTTCCCCTCTTTCTTGTAAAGGTTTAACGATTCCAAGAAAGCAAACTCGAGACCATCTTCATTTTTGGCAAGCTCGAAGAAAAGAAAGAAGAATGCTTGATAAAGCACTGATTACGAGCTCGAACTAGTACATGCTCGACGGTGTTTTCATAGTTTAGAGAGTCTAAAAACTCCAAAGAAGACTCCAGGGGGGTTCTTTTTCATCCACTTTAGTCTCCTGAGGCTGAAAAATTATAAAACAAACCACAAAAGAACTCTCTTAGCTTTCGAAGAAGTAAGGCGCACCTTTTTCGTACTTAGTCGGGAAGGTCCGAAAAAGGTTAAATTACCACCTACCCAACGCTCCTTCAAAAGTAGCATATAGCCTGATTTTTACGAGTGTGAAGCAAGGCAAGATCACTCAGAAAGATCCATTTGATTACGAGAAATGGGGCTTACAATAGTAAACTCGATGCTTTGTTCTTTAGGGTTTAACGAGCATGACAAAGACATAAATTACACTCAAAATCTTTTTCATGTTTAGGTCCAGAGCACGAAAAAGAGAAAAACTAAGCTCATACCGGGGGTTCCTTTTTCGTAAGTTTAGTCCCTCGGGTCCAGAAAAGTGATAAACCTATGCCTGAGAATACTCTTCTCAATTCCAAAGAAAAGAGAGTGTTCCTTTCTCGTATTATTCCACATGGTTCGAGAAAGCGATAACCTACCACCAATGTGGATGCCCATTCACATATTCTTAACGAGCCAGAATGGACAAGTTTACTCGGCAGTCAAGTCTATTTTGAAGAGTCAGACCTGGGCCTAAAGAAACTCAATATATTTCCCGTGAAGTTTTAATGAGTCTAGAAAAGTCAACTTGCGGCCTCGTTACTGTTTTTAACGAGCTCGAAGGAGAGCAGAAAGAATGCTCTAAATGCAAGGAGACAAGTGTCATAGGCATGCGAAACTAGTTCCAAGCGCAAGGAACAAACCTATGCATAATGCAAGGAAATCGAGCAAGATAAGGACACTCAGGGAACGTCTCCTCAAGGTAAAAGGTGTCAAGTTGCAAAGGCAAAATGATACAAGGCTGGGCGATAATGAGAACAAAGATGAGGGCTTATACAACGAGATAAAAGCATGGAAGCCGGCATCAGGCTCAAAATCGCAAGCAGGGTACATGTAAATGCAATTACAACTTGAACAACAAAGCGAGGTCAGTAAACAGTTGTGAATACAACTAAGAATCCTGTCTCCAAGAAACAACAACATCAGGATCATATTCAAAAGAAAAGATCTGATGTGGGTCATTTTGGAAGAAACACATGTGACTTTGCTATCTTCTACAAATGGTAAAGTCAAGGTAGAATCGACCGAAGAAGATTCTACAGCACCAAGGCTCGAGGGCTTATAATCAATAAGATCAACCTCAGAAGGAGAGAAAAAATCAACAAGGGAGATAGAGACTATAGGAACAAACTCAGTATCACAGGAGTTGAAAAATTCATATGAAAAATCAAACTCATCAGGATCACTGACTTGCTGTTCGAAGGGAGAGTCAAAAAACTCAACAAGACCAACATAAGAAGAAAGGTCAAGCTTACTAGGAAAATTAGGGTGAGACTTAGTCACAACTGAATCGACATCCATAAGAAGGTCAGACTGTATCAAGGACTCTAGGAATACTTCATCCGAAGGAAGGAGATAATCCGAGATAGGACACATGTCTAAACTTTCAAATGGATCAACAGAGTGGAGAGCACGCTCCATAGTCTATATAGGATGACTCACCTGGTCAACTGTTGAGACCAAGTCCCCAGCTTGACTTGCAAAGGCTGAGAGACTACCCCCAGCATGGCTTGCAGAGGCTGAGAGACTGGGTCCAACATGACTTGCAGAGGTTGGATGAGCACCACCATCATGAACAACAGAGGCTGAATGGTTAGGATCAACATGCTTTGTAGCAGTTGAGTGTGTGCCCCCAGCATGAACTTTAGAGGTTGGGTGGATGGATCCAACATGACTTGCAGAGGTTGGATGGGGAGGTTCAACTTGAACATCAGAGGTTGAACGGGTGCCCTTAGCATGAACTGCAGAGGCTGAGTGACTGGATCCAACGTGACCTAGACAAGTTGGAAGGATCCCACTAGCATGATCAACAGAGGCTAGATGGTGAAGATCAACTTGACTTGCAGAGGTTGAGTGCTTAGATCCAACATGACCTGCAAAGGTGGGATAGGTGCCCCCAACATGAACTGTAGAGGCTAGGTGGTGAAGATCAACTTGACCTGTAGAGGTTGAGTTCTTAGATCCAACATAACTTGCAAAGGTTGGATAGGTGCCCCCAGCATGAACTGCAGAGGCTAGGTGGTGAGGTTCAACTTGACTTGTAGACGTTGAACGGGTTCCCCCTTTCTTATGTGCCTTCTTCCTATTCCTACTTCTTTTACTCCTTTTAGACTGTCGGTTACTAGTATCAATACTTTCAACACATGAGGTAGAAGGAGGAGGAGAATCAACTACAAATGAAGGGGAAGCACTGTTTTGATGCCCTTGATATAAGGAGCTTACTTGAGAAGAATCAGGAGCATTCAGGATAGTTGGAGTGGAAAACAACCACACCGGTAGCCCTAGAGTGAATCTGGGTAGATTTAGGGTGGCCATCAAAGGAACACCAACATTTCCCGTGAGAGGAATATTATAAGGAGTTCCCAACATGGGGATCTCTTGGTTGGTGTTCAAAGGGGTGTTAGCCATAGTTTCAAACACTAAGATAGAGTCTGAGGTTGACAAGCAACCAAAATTACAAAGCACACACCTAAATGCACACTAAGTATAGACAAACCACACAGCACCCACTAAAAATTCCTAAAGCCAAACAGACAAACAGGTATAAGATACGCTTTCCAAAAGAAAGCTGATAGACAATTACTTGGTGTCCCTGCAGATGTTCTTAGGCACAAGCGGAGGAATCACCCACTGCCCTCCCACACCTTCTACCGGGGTTACCTTCCAAGCCTGTCCAAGGTCAACCAGAAATAGCCTTTCGGTGTACCTGTGTATGAACCCTAGATGTCAAAGAGACTAAAGGCTACCTTAACTATATTGACAGTCTGGGGGGATAGTTGTAAGCCTGGTTCATACGCATGGTCACGGTAGCAAATACTGAAACCTTGTCTAAGATAGAATCCCTAGATGCGCAAAAACCCTGGTCTATGCTTTGATAAGAAATCAGAGGGTTATCTCCTCAGTCCAAGCCTCCACACAGCCACGTGCTTAACTCCTGTTTGAGAGGAGCTTCCCAGATACAATCAACGTAGAAAAGGATTTACCTAGTGATTGGCCAACTACGTCTGAATTTAAACACTTGCATAGAGTTGAAACTCCCTAATCCATAAGTCTAGCCTGAGCTAGTTAGTGTATGACCCTATAAAATAAAACTTACTAATAATTTTTAAATTATATCGTTTATTTTAAGGGCTGTTTTTAGTCAGAGGGTAAATGGTGTGAAACTTATGTGGTGTTTTGACTCAAATTTGAAACAAAATGACTAAGCAAAGAGAAAAGAAATGCAAAAAGAAAAAACTATCCTCTTTTTATTTTTCAAATAGAAACTTGAAAGCCACAAAAGAACAAATTCTTTTTATTTATTTTTTCAAAAATAATGATGTGCAGTGCATTAAAGACAAAACTCTAATCTACATGCATATTAAACAAGTATATGCTCTTTTTATTTTTATTTTAATATAAATGCAAAAGAAAAACAGCCTATCAACTAATGCAAGCAAGTAATGTAAGCAAAGCAAATAGACAACTACTCTACACCCCACAAACAAACCCTAGGTTTCTCTAAAGTTGGATATAACCTCTCTTTGAAGGAAGGCTCACAAAAGTAAAAAAGCCAAATACTTTGGAATGAAGAGATTGAGCAATAATACTAACATAAACAAAGGTCAAGAAGTCCCAAGTATCAATCTAAACCTACAAACATAGGCTGCTCAGTACCTTGTCCAACAAGGTCAAGGCAAAGAAGGAGGTGGGGGGGAAGGCAGAAAAAACAATTTCAAAGAATTGAAAGAGACTCACAAGATAGACAAAGAGCACTTAACAGAGATAAAAAAAACCTCTCAGGATTCATGCACATGCAGAGGACCCTTGAATACCCTACAAGAGCTTTCAAATCACCCAAAAACCCTAAAAAATGATGAAAGAACCCAAATTCAGGTGCATACACAGGTTGCCTTAAGGCAGGTCGCATATGACACGCAGGTTGCAGGTAGTGCAAGTCACGTATACAACACAGACATATGACTGTTTAGCCTAAAATTTGTGTATGGATGACAAAAGGCACAAAAAGGATAAAAACTGACCTAAGAAGGCAGGAAAGGTGTTCCAACAAACTCAAAAGGTGTTCCTAACTTGTAAGAAAGACCTAAAACTTTACAAAAGGCTGAAAGAAAGACAAAGAAACCCCAAATAGACAAGATCTCCCCAGTGGATTCGCCAGTTCTGTTGTAAAGGAAAGTATCCTATGGCTAGGGTTTAAGACGCCATCAACGTATTGGGGTTGAAAGGTGGATGCAAATGGTTCTGCAAGTAAATACAAGCAAGATCAGATATTAGAATGGTTCATACCTTATACAAATGAAGGTTGATCCAAGAAGCTCTTCAATCCTCTTCTTGCTCCTCTTGCTCCAAGAGACCTGCAAAATGAATTATACCTTCCTCAAACCATTATGACCACATATAAATCAATGATAATCAAATAAACATGAAATAATGATCTGACTAACATCATCATATTATCATAAACAAATATTCAATCAAACATTGAACAATAATTTGGGAAGAATAAGGACCTCACATCTTTATTAATCTTGAAAACAAGTACAAGTAGACCTTCTCTTCAAGTTTGGCACCTCACGAAACCTTGATCTGGTTCTGCTGCTTCTCTTCTCCAAGCTCTGCAACATAAGGGGATGATCGTCAGGGAAAAGGTGTGGGCAAAGAGAGTTCCAATTCCTCCAGCATAACAATGCAAAGATTCAAGTCTCCTATCATGGACCTACCTACCTCTATTTATATATTTAATGAAGAGTTAGGGTCGAATACAAAGTACTTACAACTGAAGGAGTCAGTTGCATAACTACCCAAATTTCAAAATTCGTATTTTTTTGACATTTTTTAGAGGCATACGCGGGTTGCAGAAACACCAGTCGCGTACACGAGGAGGTATACGTGGGTTGCAGAAACAACAGTCGCATACACGAGGAGGTATACACAGGTTGCAATGCAGAAAGTCACGTATTTAAGGCGTACGCGACTATATATATAGCAACTCGCATACGTACGCAGGTTTCCTTAAGGAAACTTGCATACACATGAAAAAAATCAGTTTTAGGGTATTTCTATGCATTTTCAGACTTTGGTGTCTTCTGGAAAGTTTTAGCTAATTGAAATACCTTTCCAACGGTGCAAAGATGAGGTCAAACGAAGTTATAGACCTCAAGACATGGGTCCTCCAAGTTAGGTTTTTTTTTAGTGACTTTCATGAAGTGTCGTCATGGAAGTGTCGACATACGACGGAATCATGGGAAAGTGGTCATAGGCAGAGATGTGTCATTTTGAGCTATAACACCCATACTGAAAGGGACATTCCCTCCAAAAGGAAAACTCAAATTCGAAGGAGGATTCACCATAAGAAAGTATTTCATGGGAACCAACATAGTATATGTTGTTGAGGAAATGGAATATAAAAGGTCGTAACACTACTCAAATTCCCACCGCACTCACAAAAGGACTAACACTGGTAATAGGGGATAATGAAGGGAGATGGAATCCCCCAACATAAGGAGAATAAGGAGAGATATGACCACTCCCAAACTAATATGCAGTGTAGGGAGATGACATGCCCCAAATCCCAACACTAGGGTCACCACTACAAACTGGAATGGAGGATGAGATATTTAATGATATGTTAGGTATGATGAATGTAAATGGGTTAGAGGAAAAGGGAGTCGACTAAGCATCTCTACCCAAAAATACTGAAGAAAGGTTGGACACATGATCTAACAACCAAGTGTACTCAAAAGGATTAGTTCTAATAGGACGAGAAGAACTAGTGGCATAAGAGATAGTGAACACATGGGTCCCTGGGACCCATAAGGTAGTTGAAGAGGGAATCACATGGGCTCCCCTTCCCACTATTGACAAATGCCATCAAAGGGAACTCTAATGCATTGGAAGTAGTGCTCATGGTCAAAAGTATTTAGAGTTCTCTACATTTTATATAAGGACCACCTATATCATGTAACACCCTGGTTTTGACCCTGTTTGCATTAAAATATATATGATGTAAATATTGTATTTAATCATAGTGTGGCGCTAAAGGCCAAGGCCCCTCCATCGATTTAGTGGTTTATTTTTTTTCAATTAAAATCGACGCCGATGGTATTTCATGCTAGCCCAACACATTATAATTTGGACATCATGTACATATGCAATTTAATTAAAATACCCACAACCAACTATGTCAATGCAACATTAAAAGAGATGGGAGCATGATTTCCTAAGGATTAGGCAGGGGGGGGATATTCAAACATTTGAGCTAATGGGGAAAAACCAAATTTCAAAGGGAGAACCCAACGAACTGTCAACTACCCATCTTGTATTTTGTGTCCAATCATTTATTTCTGCCAGAAATTAGTTGAGGTAGTTATTGGATGGGGATGGGAAGAGTATGGGAGTCAAATTTGAATTGGGCCGAGCACCCATTTTGGAAAACTGTGTTTTGACTTCCTGGGCAAGTAAAAACAAAAACAAAAACAAAAATGTATGCTCAATTCCCTCATGCATTAACGTCCTCCATTCCTCACACAGTGGGAATCTTGACGAGCTCTTTTTCCTTCATGTTTTTGTCAGTTGTGTGTGTTTCCTTTGCGTTTGGGGCAGTTTTCTTCATTTTCCCCATGGCTGGGAAATCATTTTTGTAATTCTCAGTCGTTGGTTTGCCTCCCTCACAATGGATTTGGCTAATCTCTAGACCATTTGCACCTTTTCATGTAAGTTTATCTGGAATCCGACAACACAATTTGTTGTTGAAAATGAGATTTCTAGTGTTAAAATTGCAATTTTTATTGCAGAAATGGATTCAGGACCCTCGATTACCCTTGGGGAACCCAGTTTATGCAATTCCAATCACTAAAAACTACCATTTGAACAATTTCCGCCATATTTTGGCCAGGAAACTCACCGGATTTTAGGTGCAAATGGTCTAGAGTTTAGCTTACACCCATCACAAGTTGCTGCATTTCCTCATTGTTTTCCAAGCTGGAAATCCATTTTTGGTAATGCTCAGTGAATTGGAGAAGAGACCACAATTTCTAGGTGTTTGTTGAGGTAATTTTCACCCACATGAATCCAATGAACGTTTTGTGAAATCGATTTTGGTTCCCAGGGTTGTTTTACCCATTCCCCATTATCGAATTTGGCTTCCAAGACATTTTTGGTCCATGCCTAGAACTTGTATCTTGTTGTGGGTGCATCTTTTGTTTTGGTCTGAATTGGTTTACAGTGGAATTGGGTCTAAACAAGCTTGATAAACCTACTGTAGGAAGGAACCTCACAGACAGGTCTAGAGTGGTTGGTCTTCTTCTTTGCACACCCTGAAGAGCACTCGAAGGGAAGAAATAGCTCGAGAGACTGTTTAGCAGAGAAGGGGATGCTTCCTTGTGTTGGGTGCGTGGATGTCGTAGGAGCCAAACCCGATCTGGTGTAGCTGTCCATAGCTCTATGGTTGAGCTCACTAGCTTAACAATTCAAGCTTCCCACCTCCTTAGTTTTGGCTTGCCTAATTTTGATGTGTCTTTGGCTATATGTGAGCCTGCTGTAGTTCCCTTATTCCTTGTGAGAATCATGCCCAGATTGGGGGTGGCAGTGCTGGTGAGATATTGATGAGCACATTGGCCTATGGTTGGGTGGAACGTTGCAGCGACATAGATGGTTGCAGGACAAGCGTCTTATTAAGATAAGTATCTCTTGTGCTTAACCTTTGCAACTTTGATTGTTTAATGAATGATGATGAACATGATTAATGTGTTAAATGAAATGTATTTGATTCATCTGTAGATTTCATTATGCATATGTAAATGGTTTTTGTTCAATGCATTTTTTTTTCTATTTATGTTCATGGGGCTTAGATCCCCGCTTAAATGACAACATCGACGTTTAGTCACATCCTCTCGGACAGGAGGGGACATGACAGTGTGGTATCAGAGTTTTGTTGTAGCATTGGGTCTCAATGGGCCATGAAGAACAACTGACAGAGGTAAAATCAACCTCTGTGGTCAACGGAAAAGAAGTAGACAGAAAATTTTTCCAAATTTTTTCTAAGTGTTGAATGTTGGCTGTGTTGGCTGAGTTAGCCAAGTTCAACTGACACATGTCGGATGAGTTCGCTGAATCGAGTTGATGAAGTTCACAGCGACCATTTTGGATACATTGGCCAAGTGGAGCCGATGAGAAGAAAGACAGAATAATTACCAAAATTTTTCTATGTGTTCAGAATTTGCATATCGGCTGAAATAGTCAAGTTCTGCCGACACATGTCGGGTGAATTGGTGGAGTTTAGCCGATGCATGTCAGTGTTAAAGGCTAAATGAAGCTGATGAGAAGGAAAAAAAGAAAAAAATTCTGAAAATTTTTGTAAGTGTCGAAAAATCGGCAGAAATTGGTGAATTTTTCTGATATGTCAGCTGAGTTTCATCGACACACATCGAAAAACTTTATGAGTTTCAGCCGATATGTGTCAGCTGGAAAGTCATAATTTTTTCAACACATCGGAGAGATTGGAAAGTGTTTTCCAATCAGAAGAAAGTTCAAAATTTTTCCGACACAGTGGAAGGTTTGACAAGTTTTTGCCGATCGGAAGAAAAGTCAAATTTTTTCCGACATGGCGGAAGGTTTGACATTTTTTTGTTGATCAGAAGAAAAGTCAATTTTTTTCCAACACGGTGGAAGGCTAGGCAAGTTTTTTCCAATCGGAAGAAATTTTGAAATTCTTCTGACACGTCGGAAGGAGAAAGGCAAGATGAGCTGACATGTCAAAAACTTTTGGTGAGGTCGTCGATCGAAGGAAAATAGAAAAAAAATTGAAACAAATATTTTTGACAGGTTTTCAGTGGGATCTGCAGGTGCCATAAAAAGTGAAAAATGATAGTGGGTTTGGGGTCAAGGGGGCTTTTGCTGACAAGGGGGAAATCCCCCTTGACCCCCTTCTTCCCTCTGATATAGTCGTTGTTTGTGAAAAATAAAAGTCTGTGTATGATTTTTCCATATTAAGGCAAGTAAGTTATAAGTTTTTTAGAGTGTTACACCCAAATCTCATCACCAACATGTGATAATATCCTAAACATCTATGTTTTCCCTCATTCCCAAATCTTGGAGTAAAAATCCTTGATCCAAATGTCAAGCTTGCACATAAAAAACCAGCACCGCTTATACCCTTAAGCTTAGGAGCGGTACCTTCTTCAGCACCACCTGAATTGTGCTGAAGAAAGGTGGTGGCATCGCCTTTCCTCTTTGTTTGAAGAGCGATTCTGCGTAACACCGCTCTGTCATCAAGGGGCAGGATCAGTGCCCTTGGTAAAAATTGAAAAAAGGAAGCTTCACTAATATTCTAGATCAAAAGCTTCGTGGCAGGCCTTATCCCTATTCACTTGGGTCAGTTGAGCTCGAAATCTCTTCTTTGTGGATCTCCTATCCAATTCACCCACTAAAATCTCAACCATCCCTATCCATTTGAGGCCTATATAAATAGGCTCATACCCCCTGGTTGAGCGAGGGAAAATTCCTGTTGCCATTTTGACATTCTGGCTTGATTCATCAGAGTGAGCATAAAAGAGCAAGTTGGAGCTATTGGGGATAAGACATCGGTATTGTGAAGGAGAGAATTCAACACTAAGGCGCAGGTTGTAACTCTTCGTTATTCATTAATGCAAAGTTGATTTTATTTCCATATAACTTGTCTTGTCTAATCTTGCATGTTTATTATTGGATTCCTTAGTCACCAATATAGATCAATAGGTAATACTTTGGTACTTTTGATCTTTTTTGTTTGATGTTTTTTTGCAGGTATCTTCTTGGAGATCTTTGCCATAGGTGAAATACCACATCAATCTCTAAATATTTGTAGCTTCTAGGAGAAGTTTATCAGCCTTGTTGTAACTTATTTGTTCTGGATCTAAACCATTCAGACTAGAGGAACAACTTCTGTCTATAGAAGGTGTGAAATTCCTAACAATAGAGAGTATATAAATTTATAATTTAACAATTGTGTTATTAACACATTTTGCAAAATCATAGTCACCTTCAAAGGAAACATTCTAGATAGTGCAGTTCGTTAAAGTTGGTTTTTGGCTCAACCATGAGAACCTACGACATGTATGATGATGAACAGAACCCCACTGAGTACAAGGAAGATGTAATGGGAGAAAACATCTGAGTTAGAAATGTTGAGACAAAGTCTAATGGGAGAAGATTCCAAGATACTCCCCCATATTTTGCAGCCACCATGAGAAGACTAAGGGTGGAGATTCAAAGTTACAGGGAAGATAATGAAAGATTGGTTAAGGCTCAGGAGGAGCAGAATCAACTGAATGCAGCCATGCAGCAAAGTTTTACAGACATCTAGAGGTGGATGAACTCTGGGGACTGGATAGTAAGACCAGAAGGAAGTAAAAGCACTATCATGAGAAGACACAAATCTCTTAGTGGGTCATCTAACTCTAAAGGATCCACTAGAGGTTCAAGTTCCTCTTCCCACAAGAATAAGAGAAGAAGGCACTACCAAAACCGTTCACGTTATGAATTTAAGAAGGCAAGGCCACCTACCTTCAATGGCGAGGTAAAGAATGGTCAAGAAGCTGAAGCTTGGCTTCTTGGGATGAGAAAATATTTCCAAGTCCAAGAGTACTCTTGAAATATAAATGCTAGGGTAGCCATCTTCAATTTGAATGGAAGAGCATACATATAGTGGAAGCACTCCAGACAAGTAAAGAAGATTAATGAAAGGAATATTGTGTGGAAATAGTTCCACAAGTATTTCAAGCAGAAGTACCTCTCCGATAGATACTATGATGACAAGATTAAAGAGTTCCATGAGCTGAGATTGGGACAACATACCATGGAAGAGTATGAAAACAAGTTTTTGGAGTTGTTGAGGTATGCCAGGTACATCAAAGATGAAAAAGTGAAAATCTAGTGTTTTCTGAGTGGATTGCCTTACTCTTACAAAGACAGAATTGAGTTTTATGAACCTAGAACTCTGGAAGAAGCAATAAGGAAAGCTAAGTATTGCTATGAGAAAATAAAAGGAAAACCTGATTACCATAAGACATGGAAGGACAAAAAGAATGAGAAGTCTGACCAAAGGAATAAAGGTTTCAAACCTTCTAACTTCATAAATCAGCAGAAGCAACCATCCAGAGTAGTGGGAGAAAATCCTAGAGATACACAACAGAACAGAGAACCACTCCAATGTTGGAAATATGGAGGACCCCACATGCACAAGAATTGTCCACTTGAGGATGGGAATGTAAGACCAGCTTACAACATTCAAGAAGCAGAAACATTGGGTGAAGTAGTAAGGGTTGTCCCTAGGATTTATGCATCACTGGAGAACAGCCAGGAAAATCACCAATCAATTGTGGTTGAAGTTGCAGATAATATTAATGAGCAATCTATTTTTGATTTGATTGACCTTGGTTCTACTCATAGTTACATTACTCCTAGATTATTTGAGATTTGTGCTTTTAAGAATTTAAAGCATAGAAAATCATGGTTAGTTCAGTTAGCCACTGGAACCAAGAGAAAGGTTAGTGAAGTGGTAGAGAAATTTCCATTGGTTATGAATGAATTGGTCACTTGTGTAGATATGAATGTTCTACCACTTGGTTCTTATGACATTTTGATTGGAATGGATTGGTTAGAAGCTCATAGAGTAAAGCTTGACTATTATAATAAGACTTTTGAGTGCATGGATGAAGAAGGCAACTCAAGGGTTGTAAGAGGCATTCCAAAGGTGATTTCTGTTAGACAGATTTCAACAATGCAGCTAAAGAAGTTATGTAGGAAATGTTGATAGTTGTATGCATCCCATGTTTTGGAGGCAGCAAAGAATGAAACTCCTAGGTTGGAGGACTTTCATGTGTTGCAGGAATTCAGGGATGTGTTTCCTGATGAGATTGCAGGGCTTCCTCCAAAGAGGGACATTGATTTCACAATTAAACTTGTGCTAGGAGCAGCACTAGTGTCCCAAACACCCTACAAGATGAGCACACTAGAAATCCTAGAACTGAATATGAAACTACAAGAGTTGTTGGAGAAGAAGTATATCAAGTTGTGTGTGTCTCCTTGAGGAGCACCAGTTCTATTTGTGAAGAAGAAAGATGGTACACTCAAGTTGTGTATTGATTATAGATAGCTAAACAAAGTCACTATGAAGAATAAATACTCATTGCCTAGGATTGATGACCTCTTTGATCAAATGAGAGGAGCAAAGGTATTTTCCAAGATTGACTTAATGTTTGGTTACCATCAGGTGAGAATCAAGGATGAAGACATTCATAAGACAACCTTCAGAACAAGGTATGGACATTATGAGTTTGTAGTGGTACCATTTGGTCTCACAAATGTACCAGTGACATTTATGTGCCTTATGAATAGTGTCTTCAGTAGGTATTTGGACAAGTTTGTTCTTGTTTTATTTGATGGCATTATTATTTATTCTAAGAATGAGGAAGAGAATGAAGAGCATCTGAGATTGACATTGCAATTACTTAGGGAGCATAAGTTGTATGCAAAGTTGAGCAAGTGTGACTTTTATAAAGATAGGATTCATTATTTGGGTCACATTATCTCAGATGAGGGAATATCTGTAGACCCTAAGAATATTGAGGCCATTATGAATTGGCCTACTCCCATAAATGTGACAGATGTAAGATCTTTTATGGGACTTGCAGGATACCACAGGAGATTCATTGAAGGATTCTCCAAGGTTGCACATCCAGTCACTTCTTTGCAAAAGAACGGAATAAAGTTTGAATGGACATCGAGGTGTGAAGAAAGCTTCCAGCAGTTGAAGAATATTCTCACAAGTGCGCCAGTCTTGAAGATTGCAGACCTAGAAAAAGACTTTGTGGTGTGTACTGATGCATGTGGTCAAGGGCTTGGAGGAGTCCTTATGTAAGAAAACCATGTGATATTCTATGAGTCAAGAAAATTGAAGGAGCATGAGAAGAAATATGACACTCATGATCTAGAACTTGCAGCCATAGTACATGCTCTCAAGATGTGGAGGCACTACTTGATGGGCATAATATTTGAGTTAAGGACAGACCATTGTGGTCTGAAGTATTTTTTTGATTAGCCCACATTAAATGCTAGGAAAGCGAGATGGATAGATTTTTTATGTGAGTTTGATTTTGAAATCAAACACATAAAAGGAAAATAGAATAAGGTAGCTGATACATTCAGCAGTAAGGTGTAGGAAATGCATGTGGCATCTCTCAGTATTTGCAAATCAGATTTGAGGCAGCAGATTGTTAATGATGCTGCTGAAGATGAATTGTATGTGCAGATAATGGACAAGTTACACCAACAAAGCCTTGAAAATAAGTATGAGGGATATAAAGTGGAAGAAGATGGAATTATTACCTATAAGGACAGAATTTATTTTCCAAACGTAGAAGATTTGAGGAGAGTTGTTATGGATGAGATCCATCAAGCTCCATATTCTGGTCACCCAGGATATCAGAAAACAATTGCTACATCTAGAAAGCAGTATTTTGGCCAGGAATGAAAAAGGACATGGTTGAATATATTTTAAGGTGCATGAAATGTCAGCAAGTGAAGGATGAGCATCAACACCCAACAGGTTTGTTGCAGCCTTTTCCAGTTCCATAATGGAAATGGAAAGTTATTTCCATGTATTTTATTACAGGATTTCCAATGACTTGGAGACAACATGATTCCATCATTGTTGTGGTGGACAAGTTGACAAAGGCAACACATTTCATATCAGTTAAGTCCACACATAAGACTGATGACATTGCAAAAATATTCATGAAGGATATTTTCAAATTGCATGGACTTCCTAAGGAAATATTCTCTGACAGAGATGCCAAGTTCACTTCCAATTTATGGAAGGTTTTGTTTACAGATTTGGGTACAAAGCTGAACTTCAGCACTACCTACCATCCTCATACTAATGGGCAGAGAGAGAGAGTGAATCAAGTTCTTGAAGACATGCTTCACATGTATGTGATGGACAAACCAACCAAGTGGAAAGTTTATTTACACTTGGTAGAAATTGCATATAACAATGGATAGTCACGCATCGTTGGGAATGATTCCATATGAAGCTTTGTATGGAAGGAGGTGTAGGACACCATTGACTTGGGATAATATAGTGAACAAGATTGTGCTTGGTCCAAAATTGCTCAAGGATATGGAGCAGCAGGTTGTAAAGATCAGGCAGAATCTGAAAGCATCCCAAGACAGACAGAAAATATATGTTGATAAGCATAGAGTGCACAAAGAGTTCAATGTTGGGGATCATGTCTACCCCAGAGTGAGGGAAAGGAAGAGTTCCTTGAAGCTTGGAAGTTGTGCCAAGTTGTCACCTAGATACTATGGGTTGTTTGAAGTACTTGAAAGAATAGGGCCAGTTGCATATAGACTTGCATTTCTTGCTAGTACTAGGGATCATAATGTTTTTCATGTTTTTTTGCTTAATAAATATGTACATGATCCTAACCATGTGATAAATTGGAATGTGATTCAGGTGGAACCTGGGGGAGAGTTCCAAATTGAGCCAATGCGCATCCTCGATAGGAAAGTCACAATGCTCCCGAATCGAGCCATAGGACAGGTAAAGGTGCAATGGGAGAACTACGGTCTTGAAGAGGCTACGTGGGAGCTAGAGGATGCCATGCAATTGGAACATCCATTTTTGTTCAATTCTACAGAGCACTAAGGGTGGTGCCAGTGTAGCATTTTTGTTCAATTTTGTAAAGCATTGAGGATAGTGCTGTTGCAAGGGGGGGAGAACGTAACACCCTGGTTTTGACCCCGTTTGCATTAAAATATATATGATGTAAATATTGTATTTAATCATGGTGTGGAGCTAAAGGACAAGGCCCCGCTATCAATTTAGTGGTTTAGGTTTTAGCAATTAAAATCGATGCTGATGGTATTTCATGTTATCCTGACACATTATAATTGGACATCATGTACATATGCAATTTAATTAAAATACCCACAACCAGCTATGTCAATGCAACATTAAAAGAGATGGGGGCATGATTTCCTAAGGATTAGGTGTGGGGGTATTCAAACCTTTGATCCAATGGGGAAAAACCAAATGTCAAAGGGAGAACCCAACAAACTGTCAACTACCCATCTTATCTTTTGTGCCCAATCATTTATTTCTTCCAGAAATTGGTTGAGGTAGTTATTGCATGGGGATGGGAAGAGTATGGGAGTCAAATTTGAATTGGGCAGAGCACCCATTTTGGAAAATCATGTTTTGAATTCATGGGCAAGTAAAAAACAAACCAAAAACGTATGCCCAATTCACTCATGCATTCATTTCCTCCATTCCTCATGCAATGGGAAGCTTGTGGAGCTCTTTTTTCCTTCACGTTTTTTTTTTCTTTCTGTTGTGTGTCTTTCCTTCACTTTTAGGGAAATTTTCTTCATTTTCCCCATGGCTGGGAAATCATTTTTGTAATGCTCAGTGGTTGGGTTACCTCCCTCATGATTTTCTGAATTTTCTCATTGTTTTCCAAGCTAGAAATACATTTTTGGTAATGCCCAACGAATTGGAGAAGAAATCACGATTTATGGGTGTTTGTTGAGGCTATTTTTACCCATGTGAAGCCAATGAACGTTTTGTGAAATCAATTTTGGTTCCCAGGGTTGTTTTACCCATTCCCAATTATCAAATTTGGCTTCCAGGATATTTTTGTCCATGCCCAAAACTTGTATCTTACTATGGGTGCATCTTTTGATTTGGTCGAAAATGGTTTGGAGTGGAATTGGGTCTAAACTAGCTTGATAAACCTATTGTAGGAAGGAACCTCATAGACAGATCTAGAGGGGTTGGTTTGCTTCTTTGCACACCTTGAAGAGAACTAGAAGGGAAGGCATATCCTGAGGGACAGTGTAGCAAAGAAGGGGATGCTTCCTTGTGTCGGGTGTGTGGATGTTTTAGGATCCAAGCCCGATCTGGTACAGGTGTCCCTAGCTCTGTGTTTGAGCTCACTAGCTTAGCAGTTCAAGCTTCCCACCTCCTTAGTATCCTAATAAACCCAAATGTAGTTTTTGTTTGGCTGAATTTTGATGTGTCTTTGGCTATGTGTGAGTTTGTTGTAGTTCCCTCATTCCTTGTGGGAATCATGCCCATCTTGGGGTTGGTAGTGCTGCTAAGAGATTGATGAGCACACTAGCCTATGGTTGGGTCGAACATTGCAGCGACATAGCTGGTTGCAGGACAAGCATCTTCTCAAGATAAGTATCTCTTGTGCTTAACCTTTGCAACTGTAATTGTTTAATGAATTATGATGAACATGATTAATGTGTTGAACGAAATGTATTTGCATCTGCTATAGATTGCATTATGCATCTGTAAATGTTTTTTTCAATGCATTTTTTTTTTCTGTTTATGTTCATGGGGCTTAGATCCCCACTTAAATGACAATAGCATTTAGTCGCATCCTCTCAGATGGGAGGGGACGTGACATATCTGGTCTACGCCTCTTGTGGAGAGGTTGTAAATGATCACTAGGTGGTAAAATAGGTAAACAATGAGAACGATGGAAAGTCAACACTTGATCCACGATCACTCCAAATAAGAAGTATCAAACAATAATGATCCCTAGGGCCAACTAACCAGCACAAATCACAATCCTAGAGAAGTTAAGCCAAATGCACACAAACAAGGGAGATGGATAAGGGAGCTCCCTAAATATAGCAGCTATGTCTCTCCTAGAAGAGGCTTGAGACTCCCATCACTACAAACGAAGGAGTGAGACTAGTTATAGATTCCCTCAGACTTCACAATGCAATGCTAGTGTGTTGTCCAACCCCTACTTGAGCAGGACACTCACATAATAACCCCTATAATTATCCCCTGCGATACCTAGGAAAAGAAACTAAGGTCAAGTTCTATAACCAATGCTTAGACAGAAAGTCGTAGGAAGGATCCATTGTATGGGAAAGCTAGCTAAGCCTGAAACTCAAGAAGCACCAAATTACCTCAAGAACCCCCAAATACAAATAGATCCTGGATATCTTCGATGCTAATGGAAGGTATTTGAGGGATATCTCCACAACCAGATTTCATGATGCCTCATGATTGAATCCTGTTTAAGAGGAGCTTCTTGAGAACACCAATTATACCAATGATTTCACCACTTCCTAGACAGACACCTAGTAGTTTAAGTTTTATAGTCTTAGAGAAGTTTACTCACACAATCCTATTCCGATACTCTAAAACTTATGCTTATTTGTGCACCCTAGAAAATGAAATATTTCTAATCAATTTTAAAGCTAAGCGTTAATTTTATTTTGCTATTGCTTACTAAAAAGGATATGGTTGTCCAACTAATGATCTTTGTGACTCAACAAGAATAAAGAAGCATACATAAAAACGTTTCTAAGTACTAGTCTTGTTTTCCAAATGAAAATGGTATATTACTAGTTGAAATGTACAAAATGGTCTCTTTCTTTCAAATGCCAATGCAATCTTTCCAATATAATTCCTAGACTAATGCCATTCCAAGCAAAAGTACAACTCCAAGTTCTCTAGAATTGCAAAATTCAAACATGCAAGTAAATATGAAAAATGCAAGTATGCAAATGATTATGCAAAAATGAAAATATTTTTGTATTTTCAATATAAGTAAATGAAAATGCAAAATTGAACCATGAATTTATCAGATTTAGCAACAAGTATAAGAAAACAAGCCAAGCAAGACACTGAGAAATCATGACTCGCATACTAACATAAAAACCATTAATGGAAAAAATGACAAGAACTAATTTTCCTAAAAACTAAGAAAAAAAGATTTTCCAGTCGCTATAAAGGCAATTAACAAACATTATAGAGACTGAAGAAGACTCAACAACACTCGAAATTCACCCAACAATCAATTCAATCAAGAAACTAGCCAAAAATTAGCATGTACACGACTATGTGACCGTTAGACGTGTGTTAAACAAACAACAATGTATGCATGCATTAGAGGAAATTTGGGGTCTAAAATGGGCCTTATAAGAAAACGTGCCAACAATAAATTTTGTGAGTTGGAATTCAAGAACCAATAGAATTTCAATAAAATGAGTCAACCATAATGGTTGAATTGACATATTTGTCATAAAAGAAAACTAATTTTTTTGTTCGTATTTTCAACATATCTCCCTGTGTTTTTAGTCAAATTTCAAGTGGGAGAGCTCATTGGACGTGGAATTTGATTCTGCATCCAACAAGTACCTACAATTCATACTTTTGATGGATCCATCTACCCCAAAAACAAGAAATACCTGAAAAAAATATGATGATGATGTCATCATCACGTTTTTTCAGGTATTTCTTGTTTTTGGGGTAGCGGGGTCTGTCAAAGTATGTAGTGTGGGTACTCGTTGGATGTGGAATTTAATTCCACATCCAAAGAGCTCTCTTGCTCAAAATTTGAATAAAAACACAAGGAGATATGTCGAAAATATGAACACAAAAAAGTAGTTTTTTCATTCTTCCTCCAAAATTAATAACTATTATTTTATTATTTTAACTATTATTTTATTATTTTCCTTAGGAGGCCCATTTTAGACCTCAAATTTCCTCTAATGTGTGTTAGACACTGTCAACCCATGTATGTATGCAACTGTCAAAACTAATTGGGGCGACTATTTTGGGAACAGCGCCCCCCCCCCCCCCCCCTTGGTGGGTATTCAAAGGCAGCGCTCCCCTAACAAAAATTTAGGGAAAAATGCTTTGTAAAATGTTGTAATTTCAGAGTCATGACTTGGTCAATAATGGGTGATTTATGGTCCCATTGTTTTGGGTAGCCCATGGTATTTTCCCATGATATTCCTTTTATAAATGGAATTCATTGTAATATGGATGTGTATGGATGGTATTGTATTGTATTGTAGCATTGTAAAATAGACCTCTATGATTGTGAAAGAGACAGAATATGAGAGAGTGAAGAGGAAGTGCAGGGGGGTTGATACATGTTGTATCCCTTCATTTTGTTGGATGGAATAATAATAAAGGACTATAAATTTATGTGTGGAATTGGAGACATTTACCACCATACACACTCATTTTGGTCAATTTGGCCTAGTTAAACCATTATCCTAAGTATTATTGACTTAATTGACATCAGAGGAGCACTAGATGACATCAAATAGATCACACCCATGCCTACCTTCAGTCAAGGAGGCTAACTTAGCCTTCTCCTACATTCGGGGAGGCTAACTAGAGCACTTCGGGGGTGATCTCAGTGTCATTAATGCCCCATACTGCTAACTAATGGTTACAATCAGTTAAACAGAGTAGTGAAGGTGCCCTCCATCATTAAATTGATTATTTATTGATTATTTAATGAACTGGAGTCAACATGGGTGCCTCCAACCACTTCTGATGTTCAGTTACACTTCAGTTAACCTCATCGGGGTTCATTGGAATCATTGATGCACTACCACTTGTTGGTTAGCTTGCAGTGACATGAGTCTGAGCTACTTTCAGTTAGACTCAGTCATTTATTGCACTCCAACTTTAGTTAGGGCTCAGTTGAGTCAATTAGGGTTTTGATTAGTGGTTAACTTGAGTGTTGACTGTGGCTTACATTCAGCTAAGCTAGACTCACTCATTCAATTCGAATGACCTCCTTAGGAATTTGAGTTGTTTTGTCATTCATGCTTGCAGCATGACATTGTATTGTATTACTCATTCTTTGTGTGAATATACATAGCGGCTACTCATTTTGTATCTCTATTACACCATTTTCGTGACTTAATGTTATTAATATTTGATGAGACTTGTGTTTAGTCCCTAGATTACTGTGGAAAATTAATATGGTATCAGAGCTCACGGTGGGACGAAGCTCAGATCTCTCAAAAACAAGTTTTTTGACGAATCTTGCATGAAAAATTGAGCAAAGCTCAAAAATTCCAGCACTGCACCAGAAGCCAAGGCTTACCACTTAATACCCCAAGTAAGGAAATTGTTGGTCAAGCTTGCTTGATCAACTATGCTAGGTGTGATGAAAACCTAAAATGTGCAGGCTGTCCGACCTTACGGTGCCCCTTTTTCTTGTGATTTGTAGGTTTTAACAGGTACAACTTCGAATGGACTCATCAATCCCTCTTCTCACCCCATTCACAAGCTATTCAAAATGGAAGTTGAAGATGATTGCATCTCTGAAGAGAAAAGGTCTCTATGAGGTGTCTATTGGACTTGGAAAAGAGTCTTATGAGAATCAGAATGAGAATGAATGGCTAAATGATGGTGATAGAGCTTTTGGAGCAATATGTCTGGCCCTTTCTCCTAGCTTGCGCTACCTTATTGGTTCTGTTGAATACCCAAAGGATCTCTGGACAAAATTGGACAGAACCTTTGGCAAGCACAATGAGGATCATAATAGCACTTTGGAGATCATATCCAGCACCACAATATTTCTTTACTCAAAAGTCTCGGCCTCTACTCTCTTTGATGAAGTTGTTCAAGATGAAGAAGAAGCAAAATCTTCTACACAGTCAATTCGAATTGAAGAAAGTCTCCTTGCAGTGACTCCTTCTCCTGATGCTCTGGAAATTTGTGAGATATCTGATATCTCATATCCTCATATGGATGAAACAAAAAAAGACATTCAAATCTCTGATATTGAAGAAAAACACTGCTGCACTTCCATGCAAACACTCTCCGGTGATTTTCCTTTGAATTCTGTCCAAAATTTACCAGTAATTGCTTCCGAAAGTGAAGAGAAATTTGATTTTCTTCCTCTAATGTTGCTGCTGGTGTGAAAATATGTAATACCTTGGATATTTTGGAAAAAATATCATATTACAAGAGTGATCCATTCGCTCTCCATGATCTAGATCTTCCAGCAAATTCCTACAGGATTGCATGCACCAAAATCCAGAATTTTGAAGAAGAAGAAAACTGTGCATCTACCGTCTCGGTTGACCATACTTTTGGATCTGATATGAACCTTATTGGATCTGATATGATCTTATTTGTATCTGATATGATATTTCTAGGTTCAAAATTTCAGGTTCATAAACCTTCAGTACTGCTTGTAGTTGTTCTCATCAACGGTGTGAAGAAACAAGTACCGCAAGTCTCCTTTGAAACTACTGCCGGGGATTTGATTTCATTTCACATTTTTGGATCTGTTGTGAACCTATTTGGATCTGATTTAATTTCTAATCTGATATTATTTGGTTGAAATTTTAAAATCCAAGAGCTTTCAGTACTTCTTGAAGCTGCTCTCACCAATTTCGGTGTGAAAAATCAAGTGCCGCAATTCTTCTTCAAATTTGCTACTGGGGATTTGGTGTTAGTTTCCTCTTATGAGGTTTCTGATATTTTATTTTGTGAATCATTAGATATTTCTGAAGCTATATCAAATTATGGAGCTCAAGCATTCGCTCTCCACAGTCCCAGGGCTTCTCTATCTTTGTTCACATGCTCATCTCCTCACAGAACTAGTAAAGAGGAAGATATTCTGCATCCGTTTGGACACTTGCTCCTAAGAATTGGGGATGATTTTGCCACTCATGGTTTATTGTTCAAGGCTGAAACATATCAATTTCTTGAGTGTTCCGCACATGGTTCGAATCCTCAATAACCTTTGCTCTCTCTTCAGATGATTTCAGCTGCTCTACATGGGTCCAGTTTTCACCATGTAGCTGTTTATATTTCTGATTCAGTTGAGTGCATCATTATTCTTCCAAAGTGGAAGATTCCTCCAGACATATTCATTTATTTTGGATTCAAAGGTTCACATGCACAGTCTCAGGATGTTGCTACATAGAAGAACCAATTCTTGATTTACTACTTAGTTTGAGGGGGGTATTTTTCCCTTGAGGTTTTCCCCTTTTCCTTAGTTTTATTAAGTAGTTACTTTATTGTACAAGGCGACCTATGGCCTTTGTTGCTGGGGCCCTAGCATTATTATGCACTTTATGTTTTTCTACTCCTCCTGAGTATAGCTTAAGGGGGGGTGTTGGAGACATTTACCACCATACACACTCATTTTGGTCAATTTAGCCTAGTTAAACCACTATCCTAAGTATTATTGACTTAATTGACATCAGAGGAGCACTAGATGACATCAGCTAGATCACACCCACGCCTACCTTCAGCCAAGGAGGCTAACTTAGCCTTCTCCTACATTCGGGGAGGATAACTGGAGCACTCAGGGGGTGATCTGAGTGTCATTAATGCCCCATATTGCTAACTGATGGTTACAATCAGTTAAATAGAGCAGTGAAGGTGCCCTCCATCATTAAATTGATTATTTATTGATTATTTAATGAACTGGAGTCAACATGGGTGCCTCCAACCATTTTTGATGTTCAGTTACACTTCAGTTAACCTCATTGGGGTTCATAAGAGTCATTGATGCGCTACCACTTGTTGGCTGGCTTGTAGTGACATGTGTCTAAGCCACTTTTAGTTAGACTCAGTCATTTATTGCACTTTGACTTCAGTTAGGGCTCCGTTGAGTCAATTATGGTTTTGATCAGTGGTTAACTTGAGTGTTGATTATGGCTTACATTCAGTTAAGCTAGACTCACTCATTCAATTCGAATGACCTCATTAGGAATTCGAATTGCTTTGTCATGCATGCTTGCAACATGACATTGTATTGTATTACTCATTCTTTGTGTGAATATACAGAGCGACTACTCATTTTGTAGCTCTATTACACCATTTTCATGACTTAATGTTATTAATCTTTGATGAGACTTGTGCTTAGTCCCTAGATTACTGTGGCAGATTAATACCCATCTTGGGTGAACCACATTATATATGTGTCTCTCTTGTTATGTGTTTTAATAGTTGCATCTCATTTATTGTTTATTGTTATTGCTCTGCGATGTTGTTTTTCTAGCATGAATATATTTCTTTTCGTTGAACAGAAGGGAAACCACTTAGTCAATGACCAATGATGAGATGTCATCTACTGAGTTCAAGGTCACCTACCAAAGATGAAAGTAGGCCTAGGGTTCCAGGTAGGACCATATCTCTATGATTTATTGGTGATGGCTGACATGTACAGACAACATAATTGAAGAATGGTTGACTTAGGATAAAACTTCCTTCAAACAAAAGCTTGAGGAATATGGAGACACTTAGGAAACAAAGACTCAAATGTTCAAGATGGGACAATTTTGTGACATAGAAGGCACTAAACCATGATGAGTAGACTCATAAATTATGCTTTTTTCAAAGGAGACACGACAACTTCCAATATAAGAGAATATCATTTCCTAGCTGTATTTTTATGTTTTTCTTATTTTTTTGGTCTTTTTCATATTATAAATCTTGAAAATGAATAAAATGTTATTATAGTACAACATAGAGGAAATGATTTTTGTAGTCATGCAAACTAGTTCCAAGCAGTGGAACATATCTATGCTTAATGCAAGGAAATAGGATAAGCCTACACTCCGGGGAATGTTTCCTATAGGCCAGTGAGGGGTTATCAAGCTGCAAAGGATAAATAAGAGGATCTTCTTGGCTAGAATTGAGACAAGCTCGAGAAATATGGATTATAAAATTGAATCGTAGAGCTCACATTAAGCTCATTCAGCAAAGTGGACACATGCAATGCATTTAAAACTTGATATAAAATGGGAGTCCTTAAATGAGATGGGCAGCATAAAAGATCAGAAAGAAAATGAGGTTTATATTGGAGGTCATTCCAAGGATACAAGGGACTCCCATACCTAAGGAGGAATCTCAGCTTGGGAACCAAATGGAAAGATGAGACCTAACAAGAGTACCCATGGTTAGTAAATCTCTATCGCTTACATAAATACACTTCTATAAGAAGCAAGGACGTTTCGTGCCATTAAGAAGCAGGTTCATACCTATGGTTTAAGTGACATGGTCATAGGACAATGCAATGATGCAAGATGAGTAAAATACTATCCTATATACAAATGGCAATATATACCTGCCGAAGGCATGAGCATACTAGGCACAATCCCTTACCTCGTGAAGAAATTGTTCAACAAAAAATCCTCACATTGTAACATTAGTCCATACAACTCAAAGAACTATATAGAGATGGAAATCTGTCAAATACTAATTTCCAAGATACCGACAACACAGAAACTTGGAAAAATAGAGAACGATTCAAGATAAAATTCACCCAAAACACCCCAACAAAAAGGAGACAGTCCTTAGCGGAGTCACCAATTTTTTTACAGAGAAAATCTTCTATGGTTTGGGGTAGACCACAACAGATTGAGTGACACCAAAAATCAACTCAATTCCCAAATATGTTATATAAATTTAAAATGATAACAGAAAAAGGATAGGGCCCATACCTCAACCGAACGTTCAAAAAATACCACCGTTGAGCTCTTAATCCAATGCTCATCAACTACACTTATCCTCAATGACAACGATATCCAAGCATATAATATGTATATAAATTGTTAGCATCTTATCTAGCATAATCCATTTGCATATAAGCAAATATGCCCATGGAATTTAGCGTAAACATTTGCAATATGAATTGGATGAGAAAAAAGTATTTCTATTAATATAAAGAACATAAGTACATAGTGACAACCTTCTACCCTCAACTCATTGAAACCGAAACTAAGTTCATCCACCTAGGTCTCCACCACTTCAATCCTCCATGTAATGAAAATTTCATGATTACAAGGAGTAACTAGGTTCTCCCTTCACAAGATAAGCAAGAGCCTTGAGGATGAACGTAAGAGGTTCAATCTAACAAGGACCAAGGAATGTAGACTCAAGGAAAAGGAAATGAGGCAAAATTTCACTATAGTTTACTTGCTCTCAAAGTTTATCCCCTTCAAATGCTTCACAATGGATCAATATATAGCCCTCAAAAGAGAGATGGAGGGCTGAATAGAAGCGTTTTCCAACATATGGAAGTTCAAGGATCATACTAGCCATGAATTGGCATGGAAAACTCATTTTTTATTTTTATTTTTGAACACAAATCCCGATGTACACGAGCTATAGTGGAAAAAGTTGCATATACTCATGCTATAATGTTGTTGACTTGTGTACATCAACAAAAGTGTGATTTTTAGGGTTTCAACTGAGCATAAGGGATATACTGAGTCTGTAGAGGGATAAAGTAGGTCATTAAGACATGTTGCATAGGTGTGGAAAACCATGCTATAATACTCCTAGTGAGAGATTTCTTTGAGAATTTTTTCACATAGGGAGGGGAATGCCCAGATATTATGCACACTACAACCAATCAACAATTATGTTAGTAAGAGGCACACCTTCTTTGTGGCTACCCCCATTGAAATAAGGATCATGGAATATTGAAGCTTATATTATAAATTGCACCATAAACTGTTAGAAAACAGGACTGCAGAGCAATAACAGATATACAGTTAAATCAATAAAAAAGATGCAAAACACATTAAAACATTACAAAGAGACACAGATATAGCGTGGTTCACCCAAACGATGGGCTACATCCACAAAGAAATTACCAGTCCTTTTATTACAGTCTAGAAAGATGAAGGGATACACCCTACAACAAAACCGCTACACTTCCTCTTCACGCTCTCACAATCTCTCTTCCAATACAATACAATACCATACTCAGTTGTTTTACAATACTTTATTTTATATGGGAAATACAATGGGAAAATTCTAGGGTTAACCCAATACCATGGGTCCGCAATACTGTTGGCCAACACACATCCCAAAAAAATTTCTCAGGGGCTCCGCCCCCGAACCCCCATATCTCGAGAGCACTACCCCCAAAACCCCAAGGCAGGGAGAATGAGTGTACAGTACACCTAGCTTACAAACATGACTGAAATAATATCTTTAGATATGGAAGATTAGGCTCCACAAGCAACATAAAAAGTGTTAAGCCATTCATGCTGTTATCAGCCAAAATGGCACTTCTCCGTCCGAGAGCCAACATTCCTCATGTTGGTACACAAAAGGACAAATTAGGATTGAAGTGGCCAAAACACTATAGATGTGCATGACCATTCATGCATTATCATTAAACCATCCTTATATATTTTTATTCTGAGTTTTGGGTTGCATACGCGACTATATGCATTGCAACTCGCATATCATATGTGAGTATTTGCATTTCAACTCGCATATACTTGTATACGCGAGTTCCCTTTGAGCAACACGCGTATTATACGCGAGTTTCCTATATTAATACCTGTGTATACCTTAATTCGACATTAAAAAATATAAATCGAGATTAGATGAGATTAGTTGGGTCCTAATCCATAACTATCCCAACCTTCGAAACCACTCTATTTCCTAAAGTATAAATAGAGGCCTTGGGGTGGGCGGTAATAAATGAATTTTGGAGAGCAAAGTTATGATGGTGGTATACCTTCAGAATCTTGGAGCAGCAGAACTCAGAGATTTTTGGTTGTAGAGGAGTCCTTGTGTCAGCAGTTGGGTTGTATTCTTATCTTATTCACTGCTTGTCAATAAAGAGAATTCTTCTTCCAATCTTGTATTGTGTCTGTTTCATGTATATTTGTTTAATGAATATGTTTGATTATATTATCTATATGCTTTTCATCTAACCTCTGATATATATATGCATGAGATATTACTTGAATGATTTTCTCTTTGAAGGTGGAGAGGTGCATCCCTAGAATCTTTGGAAAGAAGTGGAGCGAGAGAAGATTAAGCTTGGATCAACTGTCGTTAATCGGGTAAGTCAAGACTTTCTTCCTATTATCTTTCCATTCTCTGTAAAAAGATGATTTTCTGCAAGTTATTAGTAAGTTGGTAACCCCAGACCCTAGATTACAAGGGTTCAATATCTTGAACAACAAAACAAGATTGGATCAATTGTCGTTAATCAGGTAAGTCAAGACTTTCTTCCTATTCTCTTTCCATTCTTTGTAAAAAGTTGACTGTCTGCAAGTTAGTAGTCAGTTGGTAACCCCAGACCCTAGGTTACAAGGGTAAAATATCCTCAACAACAGAACTAATATTTAAGTTCTAATATCATTCATGTACCTTCAGATAAAATTTGGTAGCATTTGGGACAATTTGGAGGTCTAGACATCAAAACTAGTTAATGCCAAAATTGGGAAAAAGTGAAAAAATGGTCATTTAATAAAATTTCAAAAAGGGGAATTAGAGTGGTATCAGAGCATGATATTGGAACCTGATGTGGAATGATATTTACAAGGACAATAATTCAAGGACCACCATTATATATTGAAACCAAAAATTCCTTTTTTGAAGAGGAGAAAAAAAGTAGGAGAAGAAGGCAATTTGTTTTTAGGAAACTATGACTAGGGATATAAATGGAACCTCATATGATGGTGAGGAGATTATAAAAATTATGGAACCTATATTTGAAGATATGAACAAGAATATTATGAAAGGATTCGAATTTTTGGCTATCCAAAATTGGAAAAAATATATTGATTTTAAGAAAACCAAGGGAAAAAATGCATCATCTTGCTTGAAGGAGAAAAAGGAGGAGACCCATGAACCACCTAGTTCTGAAATAGGTGAAGTAGAATAATTCATTCATGAAGAGGATCAAAATTCACTCCCAAGTGACTCTGAAAAATATGAAGATACATCACATGAGTATGAAGAAGTTTCTATTGAAAATATTGAAGATAATTTCGAGACACATTCTACCTTGGAAATGAAACAAAGAGAATCTAATGATGGATGCTTGAACTATGAAGGAGTACCTACAGATTGGTGTTCACACCTCTATGTTGGTGACATATAGATAACTTTTGAAATTGTTGCTACAAGCCAAACTTCCATTAACCCTTGCAGCAGTTGAAGAAGAAACAAGATCAACTTCCCCATCACCACTTGAGCTTCATGAAGTTGGTCCAAGCAAGAATGAAGAATATGAGTAGGTTCATTTGCAAGAGCCTCATTTTCTTGAAGGGTCCTTAAATATGAATGAAAAAAAAATCCAAGTGGCCATTGGAATACTCCATGACACTCAAGCTTTGGTATCACATTCTTGCTGGAGAGCTACTTCCTTGGAGAAGCCATCCTTCCTTGAAGACATGGAGGAGATTCAAAGATCAATGTGAAACATCAAAGGTAATTTCATATATTTTCTTTTTGATAGAAAAGTTTCATTGAGCTTGAATGGTTACATGAATCCTACTTGAAGAATAATGAAGTTATTCATAAGCTCACAATTCAAAATGAGCAACTTCTTGAAAAGTTGCAAGACACTTGTTTTTCCTCCTATGTTTCAGATTGTCAAATGGTAGATTGTTTGGAGGATTCTCATGACCTGGTGGATCATAATAAATTTGGAAATTTTAATGTGATTGATGTGTTTGAAGATGAACATGAAGATATCCAAACACTTGATGTGGTGGAAGAGGAACTTGAATTGTCTCTTGATGAAGGTTATGCAATTTTTAAAGAAGAGCATGATTCCTCTACATTGGAACCAATATATGACAAAGGTTTCACACTTTTGAAGGAGCTGCATGATACTATCCATATGGATCCTTCCCATGATGAAATTTCCGCACCTTTTGATCATTTGTGTGAGTTAGTTCATTCTCCTACATCCTACAATTCCATGTTTTGCAGCATTAGTCTCAATGAAGTATGGGTGAAAGGGTTCTTTTTTATAGTGCCACATGAGGAGTATGGAACTCGTAGATTTAATTTTTATGATGACATGGTTGGAGCACACTCTTATTAACATTTGCAGCAGCATCCTTTGTTACTTTATGATGCTGCACATCTACATGGATGCACCCATGATATGCATTTGAGTCACTTTAAGACTCATGGTTTTTCTTGCTCAACACTTGGTTCATGTGATGTTGGAGGAACTTCATCCAACACTGGGGTGAATAGATTTATTATTGGAGAAAATTTTTGTTTCCAGCCACACACTTTTTTATATCTTTATGATTCTGTCATTCATGGATGTATGGGTGAGACTTCTTTGAGTCATTTGAAGTCTCCTTCTTTCTCTTGCTCATTATTTGGTTTAGATTTTAGTGGAGATTCTTCATTCACTTCTTGGATGAAATAATACATGGCTGAATATTTTGATGCATATCACATCCTTTTGGAGCAGCATTATAGGACATGGGATCCTCACCTATGTCATTGGAGCAGATTTGATTGGTCACTTGAAGCTTGTATGCACTTGGCAAATGGTGGTCTACTTACTTGGAGGTATAAGAACTTTCATGATTTTTTGATGAGGCACTTCCTTGATGTACATTTTTATTATGTTATTATGTACTTTGATGATATTTATTATGTACTCATGATGTTTATAAGAATGCATACAAGAAAATGGGATCCTGGAATTCTCTTTCCCAATGGTATGGGTTGGAAAGCAATCTTAATCGTTGGAGTGCAATACAAGCAATGGGACCCTGGGATACTTTTTGTCCCATTGATTTCAATTTTTTTGGGAAACAAGCAGCATGGGAGATGGATTCCCCACTTAATAAAGTGATTTTATTAGTGCAGAAGCAATCATGGTGGTTCCTCTCTCAAATCTTCATGGAATCTCAAAGACTCAAAGTTGGGAAACTCAGTGGCAACTTCAAATAATCATACAGAAAGCAGGTTCTTCAAAACCTATCTTTGAAATTGCTTGAGGAAAAACAATATTGGGAAGGGAGTATTTTTCATCTACAAATTTTGCATTGGGTCACAATGGCCTAATCACATTTTCCATATTCATGAGAGTTTGTCAAATTGATACTAAGGGTCAAATAATTGCCAAGGAGGAAAATTACTAGTTTCCTAGGTTGGGGGTGGAAGCTTTGGGATTTGGAATAAAGGGGACAATAAATGATGTTAAGAATTAAGAATGGAATAAATATTTAATAATGTATCTTATTAAATAAATACAAGAGAAAATTGAAGTGGCAATGGAGCAGGGAGACACATGGAGACTATGGGACCCACACAAGCTAGAAAATTGGTGCCACATGTTATCGTCCTCTTGCAATTTAGAATCCATGGGAAGAATAAAAGTTAATGGATGAGTTATATGGTTAATACAATTTTCCATATGCATCATAGGTCGAATTTGGGATTAAATGTAACTTACATGGGAAAGGAAGAGTCATTTTGGAGCTAGTGAGACACTTGGAGTAGATTCCCTAGATCTATGACAATAGTGATGGCAATGCTATGACACCTATGACACAAATAAGATATGAAGGCTGACATATGACATATTTGACATGTCATGTCAAAATATACCATCCAAGAGAGCTCTCATGTGAGTTTGGGAAGCTCAATGGGCTCCTACTCAAATTTGGGGAAGGTGGAAGGCTAGGAAAGAGGGGACACATGTCAATTCATGAGCACACACCCTAATTTGACTTGGATTGATTTTGTGTATGGATTGGGAACCTTAGAAGTATAATTAATTTTATAAAATACAAGAAGAAACCAAGAGAATGGTTTTTTATCATTTGATAAATTGTCATTTGTGAATTGTGAGAGCTAGTGGATGACTTGTTTTCTTGCCTTAGTCAATTTCGAGGGTGAAAGATTCCCATACAAGTTGGCATTTGAAGAGGCCACTCAAGTATTTCATGGAGTAATATTTGAAGGTTTAACCTACAGGAAATCATGTGGATTCCTCTATTGCAGCACTCTCTCTCAACTATTTCTAGTTTTCACACCATATTCATGCCAATGGAGGGATTGTGCTTTGGGTGAGCTATTGATTGCTTTGGGGAATATTCTAGTTCACGTTATCTTATTTTCTGATGTATATTCTCTATATTTCACGTTTAGAATACTCTCGGGTCGAAATACCCAAAAGAATTCATGTAAAAATGTTGAACAATGAAGAAATAGTGTCATTTCCCCACTATCTTGTTGGCTACCACTGTAATGTTGATGATTTCGAATTGGGGGATCCTTTCATTGTCCATTTCTGATTGTAATCAGTTCAATATTCTCTTTTCTTCATTCTCATAAAGTTTCAAGTTGAAATTCCCAAGAGTTGTATGTCAAAATGACTTTTAATGAGCAAACAATGACCATTTCCACTCTATTTTGATATATGCCATGGTAATTCTTATTATTTCGAATGGAGGAATGTATATATGATAAAATGTATTATGTATGGACTTTAATTAATGTGTATTTCAAGTCTCATGTTCATTACTTAAGCATTGGAATCCATTTTACTCATTTTTTTATTGCATTGGGAGAAGATTTGGTGCATTTTCCCCAAGGGTCGAAATTGTGACTTGGGAGTTGTTTTAGAAAGAGTCATAACAGCATGTATAAACCAAAAAATGATGCATATGATAATTTTAAAATGTCCCTTACACATCCCCAGCCTCTGTTCATAAATTCGAGTGACTTTGGGATCATTTGTGAAGTCATTTTTGGCAATTACCCAAGGGGGATTGGAGCCCCAATCTGCTAGTAAAGAATCCTACTTTGAATAGAACAATAAAAAAGTTTTCATAAGTAATTTGTGGGTCATTAAACATCTATTAAAATCATATTTAATTTCTAATATCATTCATGTACCTTCAAAGAAAATTTGGGAGCATTTGGGCCAATTTGGAGGTCTAGGCATCAAAACTAGTTAATGCCAAAATTGGGAAAAGAGTGAAAAAATTGGTCATTTAATAAACTTTCAAAAAGGGGCATTACACTAGAGCCTTAAGGGTTTTATTTGCTAACCTCTGTTGATTTTTCTTGTGCAATAAAAAACCAACAATGAACAAGTCACGACCATTTCATTGAGTTGTAGCGTAAATGAACTTGATACTATCATAACTAGTTCTCAATAATAAGCCTAAAGTGGATACTTTTAGTGTTCTACCTATCATCATAACTAGTTATGAAGAATAAGCCTACAATGGACTTCTTCTAGAGTTCTATATGTAGAGATTTTTTGTACTGAGATATCAATTTTATTGCAAAATGATATATATTTCAAAGCTTGCCTACATACAACTTCTATGCATTTTATTTATTTCTAACATTTTGTTGTAGGAAAAAAATTAATTGGCTTTGAGTTAAATTGTTATTTCTTAAAAAATCATGTAGATCTTTGTAAAAGGATAATAACATTTTTCTTTACATGAATATAAAAAAATTAATACATTATATAGATTTAAATTAAATTAAATGATAAAAACATAAAAACTTTATAAAAATTTAATCTATCTAAATATTTAATAAATCTTAAATTTAAATAGTAAACCTACAATTCCAAACACTGAAGTTACTCCAAACACCCAAGAGTACAATGTTGATCCTAATTCCAAACAAGTAACGCACAATACTTTGGATCTCAAGGTATAAAAGCAAAACTTAACAACTTGATGTTCATCTTCACTGCCCCGTTTATATTCGTTGGAAATGTTTTGAGATTTTCCTATATTCCTTAATCCTATTTTTCGTTTAGTAAACACTCCCAATGGACATTTCAACATTTCCTTAACAATGTGGGATCTATAGTTTTCAATCCAAATAACTGATAATCTAATAAAAGCCATTGGAAATCACCAACATCTTTTAATTGATGTATCCTACAACTAATTGTTTAGAGAAAAAAAACATGCAACTTGTTATTCATAGAGAGATTCAAAGTTACATAGACTCAACCTTCAGAAGATTAAATCTTTTGTTCCAAATGCCACATATAGGACTATCTCAAACAATATAAGTCCACATATCCAAAATACAAAACAAGGCAAGGTTGTCAAAAGTCACAACTTCAAAATATACGAGAGGCAAGGCTGTCAAACCATCCAAGAAAAACTTTGAGACTAATACAAAGACAAAAATTACAAGCTCACATATTAACTAACATCAACTAAAAACCAAACAACTTCAAGATCGTCATCCATAAATTCCAAGAAGCAAATAGAACCAGACTTTTCACCAATTTCTCGTTTTGACATAGCATCTTCCTCCTCATTAAAAGAATGATAAATATGCCTGAAGGAAATAGAAGAAAAAGAAAGACTCTTCATCTGCACCTTCTTCATGTAATATGATAGAGACAAAGAATGCAAATATTTTTTTTCCATTAAATCAATCAATGATTGCTTTAGAATCTTCTACCAACCTTAGTTCCAAAATGCATATGTTCCTAGAAAACCATTTCAACCCCCGAGGATCCAACAATTCTGTAAAAGTATTAGTTCCCTGACCAAATGCCATGCATAACCTAATACAATGATATCTTCTCAAAAACACAATCATACCAGCACCGCACCATCCATCTTGTTGAGCACCATAAAAAACTCTACGAAAATTTTCCAAAAAAGAAGGCCTTGCCATGTCTTTTGGCCCTTTTCACCCTCTACTCTTTTCCATTCCTTCACATCAACAACAAATTTAATACAAACAAGTTGAACTGATGGCCTAATATCCTGAAATATCACTTTATCACTTTATTGTGCATCTTCTAGATTTTTCAAAGGATACAAAAGAGAAGATCTTTATGACAAAACTTTCAAACTAATCCAACTTTTCAATCCATCCTTAAGATTAGACCAATTATAATTAACGTGTAAAGAAAATTTAATGCACACCTCCACCCAAATAGATTTGAAAAAGGAACATTGACATAATACACTTGGGAAACTGTTTCAAATTCCTTCTTACATAAACAACATATACCTAGACTAATAAATCCCTTCTTCTATATATTATCCCATGTTAGAACTTTGTTGTTCAAGGCCAACTAGAAAAAGCCTTTAATCTTCATGGGAATATGTCTATGCCATAAATATTTTTCCCACCACTTTGTATCAAAACCATTCCAATCTTCCAACACAGAGAAATAAGCTAACTTTGTTATCTATCCTATTATTTTTCTACAAAACAATACTATCCTTCTACTCATTCAATAGTGTACACTGGCCCGAGACAAAGAAAAAGTAAAATGATTCCATTCCTCCAGCCACTAATGAAGGAAGATTTAAATTTTGGGTTGATAATCAATAACTTTCACATAAAGACTGTATATTTTAGCCTCCGCTAAAACCAAAATATTCATTTTATATAGCTCAACAATAAAATTGTTTCACAATAGACATGACTAGCAATAGGATCAATACCCAAAAAATTTTCCAAACCACTTCCAACCTTCCAACTAAAGTGATCTTTCAAAATGGACAGAACTTTAAAAAAACACCTCCATATGATTCAAGCTCTTTGACTGCATTCCATTAAATATTTCCACTTGCTGCTGGACCTGCATACTTCGACAACCAATGCCTAAAAATGTTAAATTGCCCAAGCTCAAGCTATTTGTACATAGCTTCTAGATAGTAAATCAAAGTGCTTTGATGTGGATTTGTAGATAAGTACAGATGAGTTTATATACTTTTTGGTTTATTGTTTGAGAAAAACATAGAAAGCTAACTGGTTAGGTCATTTGGCATAGATTATAGATATAACCTTAAAGAAAACTAATTTATATTTAATGGAGATACATTTATTTTTATTTTTAATCATTGTAGCTTTTTCAAAATTGGAGCATTTTTTCTAGAGAAATTGTCATTAACAATATTTAGTTAAAATTATCTAGAATTTAATCAGTTTTAGAATCATAATCATATATATATTATTGAAAAGATTTGAATCTTGGTAAAATGTAATAATATTATTATTAACTATAATGTTTATTAAAGTAAATATATATAGAGATCAATATAAACCCATCTTAAACATGAAATTACTAAACAAATAGATCCATAACTTATTGAATTATAAATTATTTTTATCTGAGCAAAACAAATAAAAAAAATTATTACAACTTCATGTTTTTCACCAGCTCTTTTAAAATATACTGAAAATTAAATATTACTCCTTGTCTTTAGTACTTTGAAGCAAAGGATCTTCATTCCTAAATTGTATGATTATTGAATGACATATAATGAATGTGTTTAATTAGAAAATAATATTCGTACCTTCGGATTGTATTCATGAAATCATGAGGTATATATTGAGCCAAATCACTTTGATGCTTATTAAGGGAATATAGGCAAGGACAATTGTTTTCAAAACATATAAACCTATCACCGTATTACAAATTAACTGTACTCTATCAAATATTTCCACATGCTGTCATTTTCTCCTACCTCTATGATGTGACAGCTAATGACTTTAAAAAAAATAAATGCTGTATGCTGTTAGACAGCTAATGACTTCAAAAAAAATTAAATTGGCACATGATGTATGTTGCCACAGTCAATGACTTTGTTAAAATGTTGTTAAAATCTTACATGATAAGCAATATGTATCTAGCAATAGTAATATTGCATTTAATGTTACTATTATTTTAGATCTAAAAGTCTATATATCAACAACAATGCAACATTGTTATTAGGTGCATGTTACTTGATGAGACAACCAATGACTTTAAAAAAAAAATTGACAAAATTTTCCATAAGAATGAGAAGTATTGCATTTCAAATAAATAAATTGCATTCCATCCAACATTTTCCAATACTGAAAGAAGTAAATTGTTCACTTACCTACAGACACAACCTTCATGTGACATGTATTGAAGTACAAATAAACTGCATTCCATTAAATATTTCCTTATGCTTTCATGAAGGCTTATGCAATCCATATTAAAAGAAGGGTGTAAGATGAAAGTTCTAAGTTTTAGGGTTGAAATTGTAGATATGTAATAATGATAATTACGGTGTCTAAGGTGTTTTTTTGGGGAGTGTGTTCAAGTTATTTTTGGAATAAAAAAATATAATTTGAGTAAAAGATTTCATTCTGATATTTAGTAAAAATCCAAAACTTAAAATTATTAACCAACACAATTATAAAACTTTTTTTTTTAATTTTAAAAAATTATTTACATTTAAGGAGGAAACTATAATGGTGCCTTTTAAGGCTCGAGTCTTAAAAAGCACCAGTGTAGTTTCCTCCTCATTTCAACAAATCATTGCATATGGCTATATTTTCATATTTACATTTAGATAATCTATTTTATTTTTTCTACTTGTAATGCTTATAGGCATTTAGATATTATCTTAGATTTTGGATTTGTTTGAGTGGATCAACAAGATTAATCAAGTGTAACAAGTGTACATCAATGATTCAAATCATGGTAGTTAAATAAGCTTCAGTTAAAGGGTGGTTAAAGAAATGGGTAGCAATTTGTTTTTGTATTTTCTTATAAATTGTTTTTTGTTTGTTTATTAAATAGAATTTGTTCTGTGCTCATATTAACTCTAACAATCTGGTATGAATAATGGATATAAAATTATACATTTTAGCTTTTGTTTAATAGCCAACTATCTTCACAAAACTAAGTGGTTGGTTGTGCCTATCCACATTTACTAGCCACTTTGATTGTGGTTGTGCTTGTAAGAATCTAAGAAGCCAAGCTTTGATTTATCAAAAAAGTTACTAATTTTTTATAAATTAAAAAANCCCCTATTGAATTTGGTCATCTAAGAATTTAAATTTCAAATCGACCTATGAGAGACTTTTGTTTGTGGGAAAAAGGCCCCCCTCTCCAAAGTGATTTGAATACCTTATCCCTTTTGGATTTGAACATGTGACCTCCTTGAAAGATATACATGTTCTTAATAGTTAAGCCCACTCAAGCTATACATTATTATGATCATAGTAATTTAAAAAGAAGATATATATTATAAAAATAAAACACTTCCAAACTAAAATTTAAAAAAAATCATGGAAATAAATAATTTATAAAACTATTATAATGTGTTTATTATGCAATTACATATTGAATTTTCCATATTTTTAAATGATATTTTTACGAGATAGGCCTTTATATCTTAGAATTTGGGGGTGGACTATCATTTATAATTTTCCTAGATTGAAGGATGATAAGACAAGTGTAAGTGTAAGTCTATATTGATAATTAACAATTATAGAGCCACAGGTCACAAGTTAAGTGCCCCAAAATAAGTTATCTTACTTGTTGTGGTCATTAAGTGTAGTTATTACATGAGCTAGAGCTATTTCCTTTTATTTCTTTTTATAATTGTTTATTACAAATTTTGAATTACGACCATAGAATCAATCTAGACAATACAGTTGTCCCATTCTCATGCAATCTAGGAAAAATATAGATGGTATTCCAACCTAAAATTCCAAGATATAAATGCCTATTGGCCTAAAAATAAAAATAAACTAGCACAACCACTTAATTTGTGGTTGGTGAAGTCTGATACAATGCAAGTTAAGTACCATGAAATTATAGGTTATCGGTGCGTCAACTACCAATCTACCCCAAATTATATGTTCAACTACCATTTATTCTTTTATCAACCATCATTTATTTTTTTATATTATTTTTTATCTCTCACATTCTTCTAGTTATGTACCATAAGTTGTTGGTTATCCATTCATCAGCTAATAATTATCCATGCATTAGCTACCAGTTATCCATTCACAAGCTACTAGTTATTTTTTAGAATTTTTTTTTTAATATAGTTGAATGTAGCAACACAGACACACACATATATATACCCACTAATTTTTGCATAGATTCATCTTATCTCGGGATGTTTTAAGCAATGATAGATTTACATCTTAATTGTTTTCTTGATCCCTCTCGATGATGCTTAATAAATCTAGAGTTAAGATGGACATATGCTAGTGTTAATACAAAGAAATCAATTTCTTCCCCTCATTAAATATTTTCAAAGTTGACATGCTTCTTCATTTGATTATGGATTGACTGCTTGGAAAACTAGCATTGTTAGAATTATATCATCATCTTGATTGTTATTGGATGCAAGGTTCTTGTGAAGGCTCTCCACCCGAGTCTTCCTCTTATCACTCTTCTTTAAGGACAATTCTACAAGGGGCTATTAATGATTTTTCCTTCCTAACCTAGGGATTTTCGTTAATTTGGCTAGGCCTTTTCAATTGATGCAATGAGTTTCTTTTGAGAGCCCTTTCAAAATTTTCCTGAGTCAAAATATTATGAAAGAAGATCATTATTTCACATTCCACATTAGTTCCTAATGCAAAATGTAAATAATTTGTTTGGATGACCATCTTTCTAGATTTTGTCGCTCCTCATAGCTTTCTAATGTGCAAGTTGGAAATCTTTCATTTTGCATATTTTCTTCTGCATTCCATATTGTACATTCCAAATTGGTTTTTTATACAAAATAGAAAGTCTATTGTGCCTCGATACCTTCCTCCACATTCTATCATTCTACATTCCTGCATCCTTGTTGCCACACCCAACATCCAACACTTTGTTCAAATGTAGAATGAGAGCCTTATCGCCATGCCCTTTGCCCGATGTTTCAACATACTTGCATTATGATCCTCCACATTGCAGTCCCATAATCACCTTTTCAACCTTCCACATTGAAGAATTTTGATAAACCTATGCAAGAAAAGAAATACCAACAAAAATATAAAACACAAGATTTAACAATTTCCCATACACACATTACACAAAGATTTACCATGCAAACCCAAAACTAGGAAAACCAACATTCCTAAGAGTTTTCGATAGCTCTCTTTTTCATTTTATTATGTTTCTTTTATATTTATAGTACAATATTATAGAATCCAAAACCCTAGTATATTAATTCTAATCAGATTCCAACCCCAATTTCTTAACAAGAATTAGTTAGCTGATAATGGGATAAAAAATCATCCAAAAATAACTCAAAATAGACATACAAATGGACACAAAAATTTCTTTCAAGGGTGTTACCCCAACACCCCCCTAGACCTCATTTTCTCTAGGAACCTATAAACAGTACAAAAGATGTCCAACATGTGTCTGTTATCTTGTATTTTCATGAATGCAAAGCTCCTACATAGAATTTCCATTTATGTTTTCCCTCTACATTCAACATTTCACATTACACTCTCACAGACGAGGAAGTTGCACCTCTTCACACTATTTCTTGTGCATGTAATCCAACTCAAGCAGCCACATATTATTGATCCATATGGGTATAGGTTTCCACCCACCTACTCCACTGGATCAAAACAGTTTCTCATGTTGGCAATTTTCTTGTAATTTTCTACGCTTTTTTGAGTCTCAAACTTCTAGGGTCGTTTTGAGGCATTGAACGACATTTTTTTGCGCTTCATGGGGGAAAATGGTTCCCTTTGGCATGTATTTGACACCAGTTAAAATTTTAAAATCTCGGATAGACCTTTCCAATGGGCTATCGAGCGCCCCAGACAGAGATCACATGCAAAAGTTATGACCCCAAGAAGTTGATTGTTCAACTAACCATCTTGGGGCTGCAAACTTTATGATGATTCATATCATAGGGTTAGGTTTAAGGTTTTATTCCTCTCCAAGGATTTATGATAAAAGGCCCTTCGGACTCCTTTTGTAATCATCTTGTCACGAGTGAGCGTGGCCGCCACATCTCTTCTCAAAGATACAACTACCACCATTCTAACTGCTTTTGTTTTACATTTTGTTTCATTCATTTTATATAATATGAGTTTATTGTGTCACTATGTTTATTACCATATATCTATGTATGTGAATATATATATTCTCTTTCAATTTTGTTCTCACATAAATCCAGATCAATTATGCCTATGCGCAGCATTTTCTCATTCAATGTAAAGTTTTACAATGGATCTAAGAAAACTGAAGAATTTGTGAAAGCTATAATCATACTTCGACATTTGGTGCAAGGTTTGAGGGGGTCGTTGGGTTTTAGTTGTACATATTTGTCAACATATTCCTAAAGGAAAAGGTGATGGATGACGCCCATAAGAAAGTACGATCCTTATAATTGCATGGCTACATTGAATTCACTATCTCAAAATAACGTACATTATCATTGGACCATGGCCTATAGGTTGAAAAAGAAACAAGGAGATTAGAGAAAGTTAAAATTTGACCTCTAACTTGAAAAAAATAGGTTGCATGCCCAAATTTTTGGAGTTTAAGGAAATTCCACTAGTGTTCTAAATAATTTAATGCAAAACATAAGATGATTAATATGAAAGAAGCATGTAAGATGTTCGCGAAACAAGGTACATCCACAAACGTTGAACATTTCGAGGAAACTATTCACATAAGCAAATTAAATATGATTACACTAGTGTGTTACATTGTTAAAACCCTACAAGAGGGAAATTATCCATAGTCATCGTCAAAGCAACCACTTGAGGCAATATAATAATGAAAAAATAAAATATGTTACATATGAGGTTCTCACAATTAGTCATCCACAAATGGTCGTCCATGCTCTTTCACGGACCAATCGAGTGTCAAGCCACAAATAAATATAGCCATTAGTATTGAGGATAAGATAAATTGTTAGATCACTTTATGTCTAAAACATAATCTTGATTCTCAAATTAGATAAATACAAATGCACACTATAAACACTATTTTCCTAAAGGCACATGAGACCAAGTTGATCTTAACTATACCGTAAGTGTCTAAATATCCTAACATCCCCCCTTAAGAACAACATGGAATAGGATTAAAAGATTTACAAATGTGACACAATAGGATAAGGAATGAGGCATTAAATCCCATTCCCCATTAGTGACAACCTCTTAACTTCCTAATCTAGATCAAAGTTCAGAAAATTTTGTTTTTGTAAGAGATTTTATGAAAATGTGAGTAACTGTTAAATTTAACGAAGCATAGGATCTTCATTCCTACATGAATTCAATTAGCAAAGAAGGATGCATAAGAGAGAGAAGAATTCAGTAAATACCGATCAAGAAGTCATGGCAGACTAAACACACATGACACCAATCATTGGAAGAATAACATTACATCCATTAATTAGTATAAAATGTGTGATACAATGGTGTTACAAATAGGAGAATTTGAATCCCTAAGGTAGGATTCGAATCTACCAACCTAGAATGACTCTGAAGCTAACTCGGTGTGGGAAAATCACCACTAGAGCTCACTAATGCAACTCCATATCATTGAACATTGGGTCTAGACCTTAAATTTCTTCTTATGTCCCATTTTCCACCACATTGTTTCCTTTGAATGCAATTGTCATGATCAATCCTCCCTATGGGCCTATAGGTTGGACTCTTTACTGACTATTTCCAGCTATTTTGGACTATTATTGTTGTGTAGGGTCCATTTTTTGTACACTCTCGTTGAGAATTTTGCTCGTTCATTCCTGTGCCAGGTATAATGTTGAACTGGCATAGAGGATAGGATCACTTTTTCGTGCGCATTGTGTATCGTATTATGACCATGCTGCCTTTGTTAAATTACTGTAACTTTGGAAGATATTCCAAATGTATTGTATTCCTCCTTCGAGATATGATTTTGGTCTTGTTAGTGTCATTGAAAGAAGCAATGTAAACCTCTGAATGTAAGTCGAGTCAATAGTACCTAAGTGTCAATATAATAAATTTTATTTATGGTGTTAAGCTGTCAAGTGGGCCTAGTTAGTTAGAGAAGTCGGCCTTGCTAGGCTAGAGGTCAAGTCAATTAAAGAATATAAATAGGGAGGTGCTCCCCTTCATTTGTACTCACTCAATCAAGTTTCCTTAGAAAGATACATAAGGATTAGTGTGCTAGAAAGGAGAGAGAAGTAGTTGTCTGGGTTTTACACTACACTGGTTGAGTTCTACATTGAGGAATTTTTGTGGGGTTTTCTCCCTTATGGTTTCCCCGAGGAAAATATTTGTGTTCTTGTGTTTCTGTGCATGTTGTTCTTTCAGTGATCTACTAGTGACAAATTGTTTTAAGATATCATCTAATCAATTTAAGAAAATTCAACATGGTAGCAGAGCCACCCTTAAAGGAAGCACTGCACAACTAGGGTTTTTTGTTCCAAACAAGTCCCTCGACAGATCAAATAGAAAATAGGGATCTCCTAAATGGCCTCTAAAGAGTGCATCTTTCTATGGAGACATAATTGAATTCCAATAATTTTCAATTTTGGATCTGTTACTGCTGTCGGGACACACTAGTGTTTCAATTTTCTTGAGGTTTCATCATCAATCTCAGAAAAAGGAAGTTACAGTCTACCTTGCCTCAAGGAAATGCATCTTTTCCACTATTCAACTCCACCTGTGATCCCAACTGCAAAATTAGGGTTTCTGCTTCAAACCCTAGGACATCCAGAAGGAGTTCAGTCAGGAGCTACTTTGTGCGAGTAAGTATCTTTCCACCTTTTTCCATTTGAGTTTCTCAGACTTCTAAAGATGACAAATAATACCAAGCTAGATGAAAATATTGAAGGGGCTGAAAAATTCAGAGCATGGAAGTATAGGATCATGCTCATCCTTTAAGGGAATGATCTAGATAAGTTTGTGAAAGAGGAATTGAAAGAACCAAAAGAATCTGAAGCCAATTCCAAGCACAAGAAGGATATGATCATAGCAAAAAGGATCATAGTTGATTCCATCAAAGATAAACCGATTCCTCAAGTATCCTCAAGTGAGACTCAAAAATAAATGTTTGATGCCCTACCATGTCTATTTGAAGGGAGAAACATTAATAGGAAAATGACCCCGAGGAATCAACTCATAAATGTAAGAGTTCAAAAGTCAGAGACTATGCAATATTTCTTTACAAGAGTAGCTCAAATAAAGCATCAACTAGAAGCTATTGATGACATGGTTGAAGAAGAAGAGATTGTAATGACAACCTTAAATGGCCTTCCAAGATATTGGGAATCCTTTATTCGAGGAATTTGCTCAAGAAGGAAACTAACCAAATTCCGGAAGTTATGGGAATAATGTGTCCAAGAAGAAGAAATGATAGCACCTAGAGAAGAAAAGATAAATGAAAATGAGGATCAAGCCTTGACTGCCCATACCAAAGGCAAAAGGAAGATTCATGACCATCCTCCTAAGACTTAAGGGTTTAAAATACCCAAGAGAGACTTCTCAAATTTTGAGTGTTTCACTTGACTCAAGTTGAGACACATTGCCATCAAATGTACCATGAAATTAGAAATAATAAAAAAGATGAGAAGGTTCCAGGCCCATGTCGCTGATGACAATGATCGAGAAGTAGAAGAGGAAGAAAAGAAGGATGAAGACTCCAGTGAAGAATATGTTTTAATCTCTACTCTAACAAGATCAGTCTCACCAGGAAATGAAACCTGGCTAATTGATAGTGGTGCCTCCAAGCACATGATTGGTTTCAAGGATTCACTCTCATGCCTTGAACAAAAGGAATCTTCACACAAAGTAATGTTTGGATATGATTCCCAATATCCCATTAGAGGAATAGGAGAGGCATCCTACGAATTGGATTCTGGAAATCCTATGAAAATAAAATATGTCATGTATGTCCCAAGACTAAAGAAGAATCTTCTCTCCATTTCAGCCTTAGACAAGAAAGGATTCAGAGTTTCCTTTGTAGATGGAAAAGTCCTCATGTAGACCAAAGGTTAAACTATAGATGATGCAGTGGAGATTGGAGTTGAATAAGGAGGACTCTACAAATTGAAGGGTTGACATACATATTCAACATTAGCAATCAGTACCATTAACCCATGTGAGTATGGCACAGAAGGCTTGCTCATGTTCACTAAAAAGCTCTTCCAATTGTAAGCAAGGTGGTAACTGGTTTACCTGAAATTCAGATAGAGCATGAAGGAGTGTGCAAAGGATGTGAACAAGGGAAGAATACTAAGAATCCTTTGTAAAAAAGTGATAGTAAGGAAAAAAGAATCTTAGATATCATTCACTCAGATATCTGCAGGCTGCTACAAACCACTTCATTAAGTGGGTATTCTTACTATGCTTCTTTTATTGATCTACTCCTGAAAGACTTGGATATACTTCTTGAAAAATAAGGATGAAGTGTTTGAAAGATTCAAGGAGTTTAAGGCCCTAGTAGAAAACCTCTCTAAAAATAAAATAAAGATTATGAGGTTAGATAATGGAGGAGATTTTACTTCAAATGAATTCAATGATTTTTGTAAAGAAGATGGGATTAAGAGGGAGCTCATCATTCCCTACAATCCACAACAAAATGGTGTGGCAGAAAGACTCGAATAGGTCTATCATGGAACCTGTGAAAGCTATGATACATGATCAAGATATTCCAATGTACCACTGGGAAAAAGCAGCAAGAACAATAGTATATGTATAGAACATAATTTCCCACTATTCCCTTGGGAACAAAACTCCAGAAGAATTTTTTTCAGAAGAAAAACAAGAGGATACCGTCAAATTGAACTTAGCAGAGATGTCACATTTGACGAAGATACGAATTTCAGAAAATCAAAGAAAGACAAGGAAGATGAAGAGGAGCATGAATCTCCCAAAACTGTTGGAAGTCCTAAAGCAATCAGAAATGAAGAAGAATTCCATATACTTGAATACCATGATATGACAAAAGCTCAGCTACCTAAAGATTTACCAAATGAGTTTATTTCTTGAAAGAGAAAAACTGCTTGGTTTCGTGAAGTAATTGAATAAGCAAAAAGACATGGTGTTCCTGAAGGAACCATCAGAGAGAGAAAGAAGCCAAAGTCATACCACGATTATATGGCTTTGATGTGTGGACTGATGCAATGGTTGAGGAATACCAATCTATTATAAAGAATGATGTGCGGGAAGTAGTACTCAGAATGAAGGGCAAGTTAGTGGTATCTTCGAAGTGGATACTCAAAACTAAGCACTCAGTAGATGGAAGTATAGAAAAATACAAGGAAATATTTGTAGCTTGAGGTTTCTCTCAGAAAGAGGGAATCGATTATGAAGAGACCTTTGCACCAGTAGCTAGACACACCTCTATAAAAACTATCCTCGTCTTGGCATCCAATATGAAATGGAAGCTACATCAAATGGACATGAAGACAACATTTCTAAATGGCTTGATTGAAGAAGAAGTATATATTGAACAACCGCAAGGGTTCGAGATTAATGATCAGAATACTCATGCATGTAGACTAAAGAAGGCATTGTATGGACTAAAGCAAGCACCCAAAGCATGGTATGGAAGGATCGACGGATTTATGATGAGCTTAGGCTTTACTAAAAGTAAAGTAGACTCCAACCTCCACTATAAAGTCGATGATGATGGAATTATGATTTTGTTACTATATGTAGATGATATGTTCTTGACAGGAGAAGATAAGATGATTATTGAATGTAAGAAGAATCTTGCCACAAAATTCGAAATGAAAGACCTTGGAATGATGCATTACTTTCTAGGTCTTGAAGTATGGCAGTATCTAGATGAGATTTTCTTAAACCTAGGAAAATATACTGTAGAAATATTAAAGAGATTTGGAATGTTAGATTGTAAAGCTATGAATACTTCGATGACCACAAGTTTGAAGCTATTGAATGATGATACTTCGGAAGCTGTTGATGCCACTCTATATAGAAAAATTATTGATTCACTGATGTACCTAACCAATACAATACCAGATATATGTTTTGCAATAAACACCTTAAGTCAGTATATGATGAATCCTAAACACATTCACGTTATTGGGGAAAAACATGTGATGAGGTGTCTAAAGGGAACTTTATATTATGGGCTCAGATATGCATCCATTGGTGAGATCAAATTACATGGATATGCAGATTCATATTGGGGTGGAAGTGCCAAAGATAGAAAAAGCACATCAGAATGTTGTTTTAGTCTAGGATCAGGCATGATCTCTTGGTTCAGTAGAAAGAAGACCAGTGTTGCACTTAGCACGACATAGGCATAATACATTACAGCACATTCAACATGTAGAGAAGCAGTATGGCTTCAAAAGATGTTAGCAGGATTATTTGATGCAGAGATAGATGCCACTGATATTCTTTGTGATAATCAAAGTTGTATTAAGATGAAAGAGAATCATGTGATTCATGATAAGACAAAGAAAATTGAGATCAAATATCATTTCATCTGGGATATGGTTCAGAAAGGAGCTGTAAAGCTCAAGTATGTTCCTATAGAAGAACAAGTAGCAGATGTGTTGACTAAGCCTCTGGCTCCTGTAAAGTTTGAATAATTTCGAGACAATCTTGGTGTAGTCCGAAAGAACCTCTCTCGAAAGAGGGAGTGAGAGTAGTTGAAATATGGATGCAGTGGTGAGTAGCTTAGTCTAGAGGAGGGTATGTCTGGCTAGGCTTGTTTGGCCCTAAAGGGTTAGTAAGCCAGACAAGGCCTGTCAATCCTAGGCATATAAGTATGTCTAGATAGGCTTGTTTGGCCCTAAAGGGTTAGTAATCCAGATAAGGCTTGTTTGGTCCTGAGGGAGATCCATCTATTTAACTAGGCTTGTTTGGCTTGAAAGAGTTAGTAAGTTAGAAAAAATGCTCAAATGGATCTACCAGAGAACTCACCGCGATGCTACTTTCACACATTGAAGGGAAAGATGTATCCTTAGTATTGTTATACTGTTGGTTATTGATGATTGTTGATGATGGTTGTTGAGATGTTTGATGATTTTCCTAGTATTGTTATACTATTTATTGTTGATGATTGTTCAGATCTTTTTATGATTGTTGAGTTGATTTTTGTAGTATTGTTATACTGACGATTGTTGAGATGTGGTTGTTCAATATTGTTGTGATGTTTTTTTGCTTCAGTATTGATCAGTTGATTGATTGAGTGATGTTACACTGATGACTGTCGATGTATTTCACCTCATTATTCCTATAGTGATGATGATTTTTATGGTCTAGCATTAGTTGTTGCTTGAGTTTTAGCACTAAGAAGCTAATGATGTTGTTGATGTTATCAGTATCCATAAACAGATGTTGCAGATAATGAAGTTACAGATGATGTCTCAGTATTCGCATATTGATCCTATAGAAGAAGGTCCATTACTCATGCAGTAACGAGATAGAAGATGATTCAACATTTATACTGTGACGATATAAACAATGATTTAATATTCACATACTGATGCTTCAAGAAGAATATCCAGGAAGATGACTCAGTATTCACATATTGATAGATCTTCCAGAAGATGTTTCAGTAGAATATAATATAAGATGTACAAGAATGTATGAAATACAAAGATGATAGAAGATGATATAGCTGAGATCAATGATGAAGATAATAGACGATGTTCCAAAAATTCCTATGACGTATAGAATCTCACCAAATAGTTGTGCAGTTGTAGTAGCAGTTGTTGATGTGGTTGAATACCTTCCTAGTTAAGAGGGAGTGTTAAATTATTGTAACTTCAGAAGATATTCCAAATGTATTGTATTCCTCCTTTGGGAGATGAGTTTGGTGTTGTTAGTGTCATTGAAAGAAGCAATGTAAAACTTTGAATGTAAGTCGGGTCAATATTACCCAAGTGTTAATATAATAAATGTTATTTGTGGTGTTAATATGTCAAGTGGGCCCAGTTAATTAGAGAATTCATCCCTACCAGGTTAGAGGTCAATTCAACTGAAGAATATAAATATGGAGGCACTCCCCTTCATTTGTACTTACTCACTCAAGTTGTCTTGGAAAGAGAGAGAAGGATTAGTGCACTAGAAAGGAGAGAGAAGCAGTTGTTTGGATTTTACATTGCACTGGTTGAGTTCTATACTGAGGAAGTTTTGCGGGGTTTTCTCCCTTGTGGTTTCCCGAAGGAAATTTTTTTTGTTCTTGTGTTCTTGTGTTTCTATGCATGTTGTTCTTTCAGTGATGTACTAGTGACTAATTGTTTTAAGATATCTTCTAATAAATTTAGGAAAATTCAATAGCCTTAACTATAGGTAAGAACCCACTTCATGAGGTTGAATAACCTTCACATTGCTATTAGAAGTGATATTCCGTAAGTGGTAGAGCCTTCATACACATGGGTGCCCTAGATAGATCATGTTTTACCATTTGGTACCCATGATGAGAGTCCTCCCTTAGTTATGGGAGTCCCTTGTAGTTCTGCCATGTCTTTAAGCAAGAACCTCATATTCTTTCTTGAAATTTATGCTGGCCATCTCCCACAAGGACTCCCATTTATATCAATTTGTAATTACATTTAATGCATCCACTTTTCGTCTTGAGATTTATGTTGGCTCCCTACTTCACTTTTATGAGCCATATAACCCGAGTGTGTCTCAATCCTAGCTAAGCAGAGCCTCCCATATATCTTTTGCAGCTTGATAACCCTGTACCCAAAGGAGACATCCCCCCGAGTGTCCTTATCCTGCATGTGCTTCCTTGCATTGAGCATAGGCATGTTCCACTGCTTGGAACTATTTTTCTTTCCCATGACACTCATTTCCTCCTACTTTTTTATTATAAGCAATTTTATTCTTTTTCAAGATTTTCAATGTGAAATATACCAAAAAAATAAAAATAAAAACATAAAAAAACCGGATGAGAAATGATATTACTTTGGTAGTGTCGTGTCATGTTTCCTTCTAATAGAGCACTGTATATTCCATCCATTGGTTGGGTTATTAGTATGACTTTAGGAGTTGTACTCGTTACTCTGTGGTTTCTCCACCAACTGGTTATGATTAAAGTCCCTATGGATCCTTTGTTGATGCCTCCTATGTCACAGAGTTGTCCCAGTTTTCATGTTTAGTCTATGTTTATTGTGAGTCACCATCTGCCTTATGCTCTTGTTCGAAGGAAATTTTAGCTCGAGTCGGCCACTCCTCAATTATCTTGTCTTTGCATGTCGACCATTCTCGATACAGTTATTGGTTTGGGCACAACTTGTTCATTTGAGCTCTTCCAAATTATCCAACAATATTGTTGAGTACCTCATGTTGGTTGAAGGGGGACGCCTTAATTCCCTCCTTCCAGCAAATTCAATTCCATCGACTTCAGATCATTTATTCTGGAATAGGATTCTAGAGTCCATTGGGTTCCTTGATACTTACAGTCATCAGTGGAAAGTTATCTCACCATCGACAGTTTTGGGAATACATTAATGTCCCATGATCGATGGACTCTCTCAAATGTTTGACCTCAACAAATCTATTCACTCTTGTTTGATTTCACTCTGTACCTTGATTCCTATTATCATTATCGGTGGGATATCTCGCGTTTGTTAACAGTATACATCAATGACCGGTAATCAGACAATGGTCCATCAAGTCCGACCTCGACACCTCGATTCACGTGATGGGACATGTACCAATAGAGGTTTGAGTAGAATACCTTTGAGCTTGGTGGCATTCCATGTGTTCTACCTCCTTGATCGTGTTAGTATTTATGAGATATTAGTTCTCATGACTAGATTCCAGTGTACTATCTATAATCAGTTAACATTGGAGATGAGAAACAGTCTATAATCAATTAATTGATGAGGGTAGGTGAGAAAATGTGCCCTACCTCCCTTAAATCATGCCAACTGGTGCTAGGATGATTGAGAGTGATCTAACTGATGGGAATCAAAGCGTCATTGAACATAAATGAATACCTATTAGGGTCAATTGTTGGAGATTGTTGGTGGCACTTAGGGTGGGTTCCAAAATTATAGGAATTGGTCCTTAGAGCTCCTAAACTCATGCACATAGGCGTAGTGAGTGGTAGGTGGCTACTAGGTGTGTCCCCCATGCACTAGTGAAGTGATAATGACATCCTAATTTAGGAAAAGGGAAAATAAACTATGTAGTCAAAGGGAGGATTAATTAATAATCCTAACAGGAACTTGATAATTCGTACCACAATACTTCATTTTAAGAATGCAATGTTTAAGAAGCTTTATGATGAAGTTCATGTGTATCTCAATATGTTTATTGTGTTCATGTGGAATAGAATCTTTTGGTGCATTGAATGTCACTTTGATTATCATTGCACCAAAGTGTGGTCAATTGTTACTACTATAATCCAAAATCTAGAAGGATCTGTCAAAGCCATAAGGCTTCTTGAATTGCACTAACTATTGCTTGATACTATGCTTCTAATAAAGAAAGAGAAATGGAACATTGTTTCTTACAAACCCAAGTGACATGTACAGAACAAAGACTGAATACATGACCCATAGTGGAATTCTAATCATCATGGTCAAATACCAAATGTAATCAATGAAACCAACCAAAAAAGGAGCCCCCCTTAAACTACAATATATCTCAAACTGAACTATACCTTGGATATACAAAAGAATATTTTTTGTTGCTTTACAATGGTTTTTGTAGCTAGGTTTTTCATACTAGCTTGTACAAAATGACACCTACTAAGACTCGAGAGAATATTAGTAGAAGTTTGAAATGAGTGTACAAGTGCAACAATAAATAACAATAAATAATAGTGAAATCAAATTTGAACTAAGTAATGCAAACGCATGAAATATAAATTTAAACTAATATTTTTCAATTCTTTCACAAACAAAGGGATTGGGAAAAAATATTTTTCATTTTTATTTCATAAAAAATAGAGTGTAAAAATGGTAGAGTGTTACCTTCAAAGAGTGTGAGTAGGGGGGTCTTGTAGATGGTTGAAGCAGCGAGTCCTTGGTCTCTAAGAATCTTCAATTGTTCTCCACACTATGGTCACAAGGTGGCCAAAAATCAACAATGGGTGAAACTAGAGGTCAAATGGGGGCTTCAAGGGTTTTTGTCAGAATTCTGGCAGAGTGACGACAAGGTAACAAGTGGAAAACATGATGTAAAAAGGGATCCTTCACCATTCATTTATAGGAATAATCTCCCTAGTTTTTTTCCCCATGGTATTAGGTAGACTCTTTTGGGTGGATTTTAGGGTTTTCCTCTCCTTTTGCCTTTTTCAAATTATTCCCCCCTTTTAAACTTATTTTTTCATTTTTGGGAGATTTATCCATATTTTGGGGAATTTTCTTCTTTTTGGACGGAATTATGCCACATTTCCTTATTTTGGGGAGGAAGTAATAATTAAGGGTAAATTTTGGTCTTAGAGTTTTCATTTTTTGGGTAAGTGAAGGTGTAGTGTGGGGGGGAATAAAGAATTGGGTGATTTAGCTAGGGAATGGGCATGGTGGGTAATTTTTTGGTGTTAACATATTACCCCCTAATGTGTAAGAGAAGGATCTCATCATATAGCCGATATAAATCATGCGTTCTTATTTTTCTAGGATACTGAGTGTGATGGTGGTATGGAGAACAAAATCTACATTGAAGGGTAGAACAAGCTCTTTGTCAGGACTACAAGAGTCGAATCTACATATTCAACACTCAAAATGGATGAGGTACATACAATCTTAGATATGCAGACGAGGAAAGCATACCCATGCTCATATCAATGTCTCAAAATATAAAAATAATAATGAGGCCCAAAAGGGGACCTGGACAATACATGAATAATTGTTGTGTACATCATAGGTGTCCAAGAAGGACTTAGATCTGGAATGTAATGATGGTTGAATCCTGACTGACATGACTGGAAACAATGGCATTAGGGTAATCATGTTATCTTATATGACAACAAGCATCTAAGTAATCTAGGGAAGTTACAAATGCACTGCTTGGGACCATTCATAGTTGTGAAACTATGTGGCTCAATTGTTGTATAATAAGACAATTGGATGGCTTCCTTAAACCAATATGGTTAAATGGTGCTCTCTTAAATCCCTACATATCAACCCATTAAATTTGATTGGATGCACTCTTGTCACAAGGAGTGGGGTAGGGTAGTTGTCACATAGGGAGGGGAATGCCTAGACCTTATGCACACTACAACCAATCAACCATTATGTTATTAAGATGCACAACTTATTTGTGGCTACCCCATCAACATAAGGATCATGGCATATTTAATATTATATTATAAATTGCACCATAAACAATGTTGAGCCATTCATGATGATGTGAATATTGTCCCCAAACTTAACCATGAAAATATTTAAATCTCCTTGTATTACAGTTCCATTCTAGAAATTATACATACTCCCTCAAAATTTTGAACTATTTAAATATATTTTTATAAGAGTGACATTTATACTTTCTAGGAATTATATATATACTCGCTCAAAATGCCGAACTAGAGCCTTAAGGGTTTTATCTGCTAACCTCTGTTGATTTTGCTTGTGCAATAAAAAAACCAACAATGAACAAGTCACAACCATTGCCTTGAGTTGTACCGTAAATGAACTTGATATCGTCATAACTAGTTCTCAATAATAAGCCTAAAGTGAATTCTTTTAGTGTTCTACGTATCATCATAACTAGTTATGAAGAATAAGCCTACAATGGACTCCTTCTAGAGTTCTATATGTGGAGATTTTTTGTACTGAGAAATCAATTTTTTTGCAAAATGATATATATTTCAAGGCCTGCCTACATACAACTTCTATGCATTTTATTTATTTTTAACATTTTGTTTTAGGAAAAAATCATGAAAAAAATCCAATTGGATTTGAGTTAAATTGTTATTTCTTAAAAATTCATGTAGATCTTTGTAAAAAGATGATAACATTTTCCTTTACATAAATTAAAAATAATAATACATTATATAGATTTAAATTAAATTAAACGATTAAAACTTTAAAAAAATTAATCTATCTCAATATTTAATAAATCTTAATTTAAAATAATAAACCTACAATTCCAAACACTAAAATTACTCCAAACACCCAAGAGTAGAGTGTCGATCCTACACCTTAACGCACAATACTTTGGATCTCAAGGGATAAAAGCAAAACATGCACAATGCTTTAGATCTCAAGGTATACAAGCAAAACTTAACAACTTGATTTTCATCTTCAGTACCCCGTTTATATTGGTTGGAAATGTTTTGAGATTTTCCTATATTCCTAAATCCTATTTTGCATTTAGTAAACACTCCCAATGGCCATTTCAATGTTTCCTTAACAATGTGGGATCCACAATTTTCAATCCAAATAAACAATAATCTAATTAAAGCCATTGGAAATCATGAACATATTTTAATTTGATGTATCATACAACTATTTTTTTAGAGAAAAAAACATGCAACTTGTTATTCCTAGAGAGAATCTAAGTTGCATAGACTCAACATTCAGAAGAGTAAATATTTTGTTCCAAATGCCACATATAGGACTATCTCAAAACATATAAGTCCACATCTCCAAAATACAAAACAAGGCAAGGTTTTCAAAAGTCACATTTTCAAAATATATGAGAGGCAAGGCTGTCAAACCATCCAAGCAAAACTTCTAGACTAATACAAAGACAAAAATTACAAGCTCACAGCTTAACTAACATCAACTTAAAACCAAACAACTTCAAGATCATCATCCATAAATTCCAAGAAGCAAATAGAACCATAGATTTCACCAATTTCCCATTTTGACATAACATCTTCCTCCTCATTAAAAGAACGATTAATATGCCTAAAGGAAATAGAAGAAAAAAAAAGACTCTCCATCTGCACCTACTTCATGCAATATGATAGAGACAAAGACTGAAAATAATTTTTTCCATTTAATCAACCAATGATTACTTTAGAATCTCCTACCACCCTTAGTTCCAAAATGCCTCTGTTCCTAGCAAACCAGAGCAACCACCAAAGAGACAACAATTCTGCAAAAGTATTAGTTCCTTGACCAAATCCCATTCATAACCTGATACAGTGATACCTTTTCAAAAACTGAAGCATACTAGCACCACACCATCCATCTTGATGAGCACCATAAAAAAACCTCTAGGAAAATTTTCCAAATAAGAAGGCCTTACAATGTATTTTGGCCCTTTTTCACCCTCTACTCTTTTACATTCCTTCACATCATCAACAAATTTAGTACAAACAAGTTGAACTGATGGTCTAATATCCCGAAATATCACTTTATTGCACATTTTCTAGATTTCCCAAAGTATAAAAGAGAGAATATCTTTATAAAAAACTTTCAAACTAATCCAACTTTCAATCCATCCTTAAGATTAGACCAATTCCAATTAACTTGTAAAGAAAATTTATTGCACACCTCTACTCAAACAGATTTGAAAAAGGAACATTGACAGGGTAAACTTGGGAAAATGTTTCAAAGTCCTTCTTACATAAACAACATATACCTGGACCAATAAATACCTTCTTCTATAAATTATCCCATGTTAGAATTTTGTTGTTAAGGCTAACTAGAAAAAGCATTTAATCTTTATGGGAATATGTCTATGCCATAAATATTTTTCCCACCACTTTGTATCAAAACCATTCCAAATTTCCAACAAAGAGAAATAAGCTAACTTTGTTATCTATCATATTATTTCTCTACAAAACAATACTATCCTTCTGCTCATTCAATAGTATACCAGCCCGAGACAAAGAAAAAATAAAATGATTCCATTCCTCCGCCACTAATGAAGGAAGATTTAAATTTTGGGTTTATAACCAATAACTTTCACATAAAGACTGCATATTTTAGCCTGTGCTAAAACCAACATATTCATTTTATGTAGCTCAATAATTAAATTCTTTGACAAGAGAAAATTTCAACATGACTAGCAACAAGATCAATACTTGATCAATACCCCAAAAAAATTCCAAACCACCTCCAACCTTCCAACTAAGGTGATCTTTCAAAATGGGCAGAACTTTTAAAAAACACCTCCATATGATTCAAGCTCTTTGACAGTTCAACTTAGTTTCTTGAATCCACTCAAAACTAGAGGCAAACTTTATATATTTAGCAGAAATGACTTTATTCCACAAACCTTTTGAAAAAAGAGTACGTCACAAACTCTTGGCACAAAGAGATTTGTTAAAGTATAGAAAATTCTTAAGACCCTAACCACCAAGATGTTTGTGCAGAGAAATACACTCCCAAACAACAAGATGAAACTTAAACTTATCCAAACTACCCGACCACAGAAATTGAAAAAATCGCCTTCTAATATGAGAAACCACCGAAGCTGGAACCATAACCAAGGAGAATCAATAAACAAGAATACTTTGGAGAACTGCACTTGCTAAAATCAATCTACCAACCAAGGAAACCCATCTATAAGACCAAACATTGATTCTTTTCTCCACCTTTTTCATTAGCTAGTTCCAATTTGCTTTCTTATGAATGTTTGGTTTAAGAAAATACCCAAGATACTTGATCCCATCATCAATCACAATCATTTTAAAAAGAAATAAAGAAGCCACCTGATTACAAATATCTTCATTCTCAAAGTTAAAGGAAAAATATGACTTCTCTCACTTATGACCATTCCAGAAGACATGCAAAAAATATCAAAGATCTCCTTTAATAGACGCCACTCTCACACAAAGCCATACCCAAAAATGAGTATATCATCAACCAATAACAAATGAGTAACATACAAGAAATTTGAAATTTTTATACCTTTAATCTTTTTCTCCTTTTTTGCTTCCACAATAAGCATGTTTAACCCTTCAATTACCAACAGAAAGAACAAAGGCCATAAATGACACCCATGTCTTATCCTTCTACTACTTTTAAAAAACTTGAAAGAAATCTATTAACCAAAACAACAAAATTTGTAAAAGTAATACACCCCATTATCCAACAAGTCACTTTATAAGGAAGACCAATCTGGATAAGAATAAAATGAAGAAAAGATCTTTCATAAACTTTAACCAAGTCAACCTTCAAAATAAAAGATTACAACCTTTTTATCTTCACAAAATGTATACATTCTTGAGCTATACCCACCACATCCATAATCTGTCTTGCTAGAAGGAAGCCAAATTATTCATTAGAAATACACCTCCCTAATACCAATACTGCTCCCATCCTATTTGCAAAAAACTTTGTAATAATCTTATAAACAAGATTACACAAGGATATCGACATAAAATCATTAAAAAATTTAGGATTTTCCTTTTTCTGAATGAGAGCAATATAAGTGACATTCATAGATACAGGAATCTGACCCAAATTTCTTGACTCGTTTATAAGCTAGGTTAATTTCTGCCCCAACCAACCAAAAAAATAGAACAAAGAACTCAAATCGCCCATTGGTCTAAAGAGGTTATACCTTGGGACCATGGTTCCTTAAAGTTCTAATCACCAAACTTTGCTTAATGTGCATTTATCCAATAACTAATGTAGTCAGCTTGTTTTAATGGCCATAAATAGCCAATCCAGAATCACTTCCCTAATGTAGTCAGTTTGTTTTAATGGCCATAAATAGCCAACCCAGAATCACTTCTCCCATAGGCTGTGATGAATTTAGAATTTTAAAGAAATATCAATCTGGAATGAAATAATGTTTGAATTTTAAGCTTTGCAAACTTAAATTTAAAATTAAAATAAAGTTATGACATTTTCCTTCACACAACCTTCTGGCCAAGTATCCAACAGTATATGTGGCAGCCTGCTGGCTTTAAATGAGCTACATCTCTATTAATTAAAAAATATTAATCATATTTTTCATTTAAAAATAATAATAATCACACTTTTCATTACTTATCAACCTAATAATGAGAAGTATTAGTACTGGTTATAAATTGAATGTACCTATTAAATAAATCTGACATTTTGCTACCCTGATGATAAAAATTGACATTTTGTCAGTTACCACCATAATGATAAAAGTTGACATTTTGCCAATTAATATCATAATGATAAAAATTGGTTACCAATAAAAATTTCCACATGCTTGTGCTGTCCAACCAGCTGCATGTTAACAACCAATGGCCTGCATGCTAAGACAGACAACAACTAAGAGAAGTAAATGGCTAAACTTTTATCACCTTAACAGTGAGGTTTCCTGTAATATTGGGTACAGATTGAACGCATTCCATTAATTATTTCCACATGCTGTCTGCTGTTGTAACTTCAACTTAAAAAAAAAAAAATTTGTTAGAACTTTTGGCACCTTGTCTTTAGTACTTTGTGAAAAAAATGAAACATGAATTTGAACCTAGAATGGCCGGTCACCTAAAAATGTACNAAAAAAAATTTGTTAGAACTTTTGGCACCTTGTCTTTAGTACTTTGTGAAAAAAATGAAACATGAATTTGAACCTAGAATGGCCGGTCACCTAAAAATGTACAAGATCTTATAATATCTTTCACATTGATAATGTATATGTGGACTTGCAAACTAATAGCACATATTTCTGATGAAATGACTATTGTCAAAACACTACCAACAAACAATACATTTCTCTTCTTTTTGTTGAAAATGACATGGAGAGTTTGTCCACCAGACATTGATAAACAAACACGTCTCATTTCATACACTGGGATATTATTGGACAATTGTTTTTAAAACATATAAACCTATCACCTTAGTACAAATGAACTGTACTCTATCACATCTTTCCACATGCTGCCATTTTCTCCTAACTCTATGCTGTGACAGCTAATGACTTAAAAAAAATTAAATTGGCACAGGCTGTATGCTGTTAGACAGCTAATGACTTCAACAAATTAAATGTGCCACAGACTTTTGACAAAAATATTAAATTGTTACGTTGTTGACTGTGGACAAAAATATTAAATTGTTATTTGTTAGAGTGTTGTTAAGATCTTAGATGATAAGCAATATGTATCTAGTGCATTTAATGTTACTAGATCTAAAAGTCTATATACTAACAACAATGCAGCATAGTTACTGGGCAGTGGGTACATGTTATTTGATAAGACAATCAATGATTTTAACCAAAAAAGAAAAAAGAAAAAAAGTTGGCAATTTTTTCCACCAAACAATGAGAAGTATTGCAAATATTACAGTTCAAATAAATAAACTGCATTCCATCAAACATTTCTCAGTACCGAAAGAAGTAAATTGTCCCCCTACCTACCGACACAACCTTCACATGACATGTATGGAAGTACAGATAAACTGCATTTCATTAAATATTTCCACATGCTTTCCTGGAGGCTTATGCAATTCATGATTAAAAGAAGGGTGTATGCTCAAAGTTCCAAGTTTTGGATGAAATAGGGTTAAAATTGTAGATATATAATAACTATAATCAGGATGCTTGATGTTCAGGTTTTTTTAAAAGTGTTGAATCCATTTCTAAAATAAAAAAATGTAATTTGAGTAAAAGATTTCTAAAAAAATTAGTAAAATTTAAAACTTAAAACTTAAAACTATTAATCAATACAACTACATAACCATTTTTTTAATTTTAAAAATTTATTTACATTTAAGTAATCTTTTTTTTTAAGATTTTATTTTTTCTACTTATAAAAATTTCAAAAGCTAAAACTCTAATTTATAAAAAAAAATTACTACACTTTTTTAAATTAAAACTAAAAAACTAAAATAAAAATCAAAGTTTTTTCTCACAATTTCCAAATACTAATTCAAAATGGAACATTCAAATCAGGTAACAATCTTTCTCCATATTGAATTTGGTCATCCCAGAAATTAATTTTCAAATTGGTTTATGAGAGGTTTTTCTTGTGGGACCCTCCTCAAAGTGAATTAAATAACTTATCTCTATTGGATTTGGAGATGTGACCTCTCCTTGGCAAATATGCATGTTCTTTAGAAATAATCTCACACAAGCTATATATATTATTATAATTATAGTTAATTTAAAAGTAAAATAAAAATTATAGAAATAAAATACTTCCAAACTAAAAATTAAAAAAAATCATTTATAAAATTATATGTGTTTATTTATGTATTTAAATATTGATTTATAAAAGTATCATAATGTATTTATTTATGTACTTACATATTGAATTGGCCATATTTGATATTTTTACAAGGTTTTTATATCTTAGAATTTGGGGTAGACTGCCATCTATGATTTTACTAGATTGAAGAAAGATAAGACAAGTGTAAGTGTAAGTCTATATTGATAATTAACAATTATAAAGCCATAGGTCACAAGTTAAGTGTGAGAAATATGTTATATGTTACTTGTTCTAGTCATTAAGTGTAGTTATCACATGAGTTTTTTTTTATAATTGTTTATTACAAATTTTGAACAACTATCATAGAATCAATGTGGACAATACACTTGTCCCATTCTCCTGCAATATAGGAAAAACATAGATGGTATTCCACCCTAAAATTGTAAGATATTTAAACTAGCACACCCACATAGTTGATAGAGATCAAATGGATGAAAGATAGTTATGGAATGTAAGAGAGTTTGGAAATATTTTTTATTCGTGGTATTCTTTTACTTAAACAGTTATCCATTCATGAGCTAGCTACCAGT